>JAKCPI010015656.1:0-51271 GCA_023213315.1 Euborellia annulipes | reverse complement strand
AAAGCAAGTAGATATTCCGCCCTCCCTCCCTTTTTTTCTTTTCCCTCTTCCTTATATAGTCATACTCAAAAAATATTGTTTTTATCGCCATTTATTTATACCCCACCCCTATTTATTTCAAAAATGATTGGTAGCCAATTCCAATGAAGTAAATTTCTCCCACATGGGACGGGAAGTGAACCCGGGGCCTCAGGCACGAGAAGCCAATCCTACTTTGTATGCTTAACTATGGTTTTAAACGATAGGCAAAAGGCATCACTTAAATGCAACAGCCTACTAGCTTTTTTATTCAATCATTTATGCAATATTTATTAACTCTATTTTTATTTTTATTTTTCAATATAGAGATAATATTCTTGTATAAATAAATATACTGTATATTTACTAAATTAACAGATAATAGATAGACTTGATTATTGCCGAATATTTGTCTTTGCCGTGATTGGTCAACCGGCAGCCAATCAGAGCGCTTCCTCTTCCTTCCTGACCTGGTGGCCTACTGCTCTATCTTTCTCTCAGTGGCCATCTTGGCCTCGGACATTGAACATCTAATCTGTGTGTGCATCATTGAATTCGCCTCAACAATCAGACCCACGCCATCCGATCTCAGCATCATTGCAATCTACTTCTACTTCCATTTCCTGGCCTTCTCTTCACCTTCAAGTGATGAAAGACGCTTCTTTTTTCCAATTATTTCAAGGTTCACATTTTAAAAATTCCTAATTATAATTATTATAGGAAAAAAAATATCAGTGCAGAATTTTTTTTTTTTTTTTAAGAATAAAAGTAGGCCTATCCTACGACTTTTCTCATGCTTTAGTTTATCATTTTGTATAAAAATTTTATTTATTACAATTAATTCTTAAAAAAAAAATAATTTATTTTCATAAAATATATTAAATTAAAAAATAATTTTTTGCACTGATATTTCTTCACCATAATAATAGCTATAAATCTATCTCCCTCTTTCTCTTTTTCTCTATTCTGAGAACATTTTATTAATAATTTTTTATATAGACCCTATAATATAAAATAATATGAAAATAGGATTCTCTTATACTCATATAATGTCATCAGTGGCTAAGCGAGGGGGAGCAAGGGGGCTATCCCCCGGGCGCTACTCACAAGGGGCGCCAAATGGTCCTCAAAAAAAAAAAATTGCTGGATAATTTTTATTTTTATTAAAAGTGATTTCTGGAAAATATATTCTAAATTTAGTGCCAGTGCAATATAATTATTTTGTATGTTTTTCGTATAATATTATATGATTTTCGAAAGGGGGGGGGGGGCGCTAAAAGGTATTGTGCCCCGGGCGCGAGTTAAGCTCACTACGCCACTGAATCTCATAATCTCATATAATCTAGTAATATTTAACCGAACCAACCATCCGACTTTTATTTCTCTAAAAGTTAACTTATTCTCTAAAAACAGACGTTAAAATTTTTATTTTTTATTTATTTTTATTTTTGGCTTTTAGCCTTCGGCCATCGCGCCAAACTACATACAGCTTCTTTTTTTTACAGCTTTTTTTTCGTATTGTCAGCAAACTTGACGTTAAAATTTAAAATAAACAAATATATGTTAAAAAGTAATTTAAAAACAATCAGCGTTAAAAAATGCTATTCAAAATCACTTCCTTGCCTCAAATAGCTATTCTGTAAACAAAAATTTAAAGCCAAAGCGTTAACATTTAGTAAATAGTGTTAAAAATTATTGTCATGTCTAGGGGGTGCCTTTAATATTTTAACGTTGTGTTTAAAATAAAAATGATGTCCTTAACCTAAATAGCAAGGTTGTGTTTTGATAGCTTTGAAATGAAAGCAACATGTTAACGTCGCTGTTAAAACTTTGTTTAGAGAATAGCATTTTTTTAACGCTGATTGTTTTTACATTACTTTTTAACACCCATTTGTTTATTTTAAATTTTAACGTCTGTTTTTAGAGAATAGACCTGAATGTGATCTCTTTTGATGATGCTCAACTGCTTTTTACTCACTCTCTCCTTACATTGAATTGGAATGTATTCTCAAATTTAAATCCTTTGACAAATTTTGAAAAACCGCTGTCTTATTATTAAAAATATGGTGTGACTAACCGCACAGCACATTACTTTCTCTTATCTTTGTTTTTCGAAAGAAGCGTGATGTGCTCTAATACAAGATTTCTCTCATTTGAAGTATAAGAGTAAAGTGTTTGAAAAAATTTTGGGAGTAAAATGAGAATTCTAAAGAACGTCTAAAAAATAATTGATTTATAATTTTTATTGTTCCATCAGAGGAATTTTTATTAGTATTCTAGAAATGCTAGTGTTAAAAACATGTCGTTTAAAAAAAAAAAAAAAAAATCTATAAAATATAATCGGGAAACGTTAATGAATTTATTACAATCGTGTGAATCTGACGGCCAATTAGTCAGTCAATTCCATCCATCTCGGCCTGAATTCTAGAATGCGGGGCCATCTTGATTGAGGGAAAGGGTCAATTGGATACGACACTCATTTTTATGAGCGTGTTTTTCGAGACGCGTGTTTGCCTCATAAAACGGCGTAGATTTTCTTCAATTCAATTTAACGCCATCATTAAAATTAAATCGTGCAAAGTTGTGCCGAAAACAACCAGCCTCCCTTCGTTCATTCTCTATCTTATTTATATACTCTCTCTTACGTTAAATGCATTAAAAACTCCTTTTGTTTAAATTAATTAAGATTAAAACTCTCACTGGCCCCAAAGGGTTCATTAAATATGCATATAATTTTAACGAATCTCTCATTTAATTTATTTTAATGTTAAAAATAAATACCTATAAACGTGGTAATATATTTTTATATAAATTTACCTATAATAAAAAAAAATAGTTATATAACCCATTAAATAAAGTCGTTTTTAAGGGTAAAAAAATTAAACGCGACTTTTTTTTTAATTAGATATAAAAATTTTTATAATAATCATAGAAATTAGGTCATCATCCTTAAGGAGTCGGTGAATTTATAGTAGAGTTATATTTATATTATTCCTCAACAAAATGCTTATTATAGATAAAACTTGCCTGGTGTATTCCTCATAAGATGTTGTCATTGCCATCATTTTATAGGCTAATGACTTTTTGGACATATCATTTAATTTTTAATTAGAATTTTGATTTCTTACGTTTACTCTAAATATGTTATGCCTATTTCACAATATATAATAGATAATTTTTTCATATCACGATAAATTTTTCCGTTTCTTGAATGACGACCTGTTTGTGCATTTAAACGGAAATTAAATGACACCAATTAATATAAACTAATTAATCCAAAATATAGAGAAATTTAAATGTCATTCATTTCACAGACCACCCTGTGCAGTATAAAAAAGCATTCTCCCTGGGGCAGATGTTTATATATATTAATTTATTATTCATGATTATTTAATTTTAATTTAATAGGCGTTTACTTGCTAAAATAATTCGCTTCAGGCTTTTTTGATACTTTAGTATGTGTTTAATATAATATAAAAATTGATTATAAAAAATTTTGAATATCCTGCATTATAATCTTATATTATTATAAAGGATTAAAATAAAAGAGAGAGAAAATATAAAAATAATGATGGTATAATCTATCGATTTAAAAATATATAGGAAATACAAAAAAATATTTTAATCGAAAACTCGTATCCTAGTAGGTAGACATCGTTGTTCAAGTTTTAAATTTTAGTTAAATAATTTCTGTTTTATTCTCGTATTATAGTTTTTAATTTATTTTTTTGCTTTCTGGCATCTAAGGCCATTTAGGCTCTGTTTCTATTTTTGTCGTCACTTGGGAATATACATAATTGTTCTCTGTATTGTATTGTTAGGTATTAAAAATTTGTCAACGATTACTGACATTGTGAGACTATTTATTATTGAATATACTTGCCGAGCGTTCCTGGCTGATACTTCCTATGCACTACAACATTATTATATATGACAGGGACACCTTAAAAAACTTACATTGGCACTGAAGATGGCAACCGTTATGGTTATGCCTAAATTAAAATGTAAATGTATTCAACAAACGCTGGTTTTGTTCCTCCCGGCTTCAATTATTGAATAGATATTTTTACCCTAATTAAATTAATTCTATCTTTTGTACAGTCTATACCAGTAATTCTTAGAATGGGTTGCTAAAACATTTTTGGGGATCGCGAAAAACTTTGATTAATAGCAAATTTGTGAGTATTTCAATGCAATTATAATACATAAATTAACTTTTGGAATTCACGTATTCACTAGAACTCATGTATTGACTAATATGTTTTTCTGTATTTACCTATTTCTCGAGGTCCTGGGGGAGGGGGTCTGAAATTTTTTTTGCTTTCTGGCATCTAAGACCTTTTAGGCTCTGTGTCTATTTTTGCCGTCGGTTGGGAATATACATAATTGTTCTCTGTATGGTATTGTTAGGTATTCTAAATTTGTGGGAAAGAAGGTGGCGAATATAAAAGTTTAAGAATCACTATACAATCTTAAAATATTTGTCACGCTTGTGATAAGAAAATTTTGATGTTTTTATAAGAACTGATAATTCTAGCGAATGGGGGAAGAAAAACCGATTTCCTTGTTTACATACATAAATTCCATGAGTGTGTGTGTGTATTTAGCACAATATTTATTAAATAGACCCTCATATCCCCCCCTCCCCAACACATTCCTAGGGTTCTGGAGAAGAAAAGAGAGTGAGAGGAAGGGAGAATGGAAGGGGCATGTGTCGCGTGCTCAGCATCCGCAGCTGGTCCATTCATCTGCGCGCCTTGCGCCTTGCAGCCTCTATCTCTCGCACTCTTTTTTTTTTTCTTTTTCCCTCTCTTGTGGACCACAAGCATTCCGTGAATGTCCTTCTATGACCAGCGGCTGTTCGACCAATGGCTCAGCCATCAACTGGTGAGTGAGTTCAATTGCCTCCCGGCCTTTTTTTTTTCTCCCTCTTGTTCGAGTCAATCACACTCACTTTTATCTCTCATCAAAACTAAATATATACTATATATATATATAAATAAATCCATAAGGATTTGTTTATATTGCCACCCTCAGGTGATAAAATCTCTTAACATACACTCATGGTAAAGTGCCACGCCTATTGAGGTGGGTAAAAGAAAAAAGTTAAACTAACATATATATTATTATTTATAAGTCAGAAAATTTTTTATCTAACTTGTTTTTCTTATTATATTAAAAAATATTAAATATTTGTGACTTGAACGTTTGGAACTTTTATCCCTTTTAGTTACTCCTCGCGCCTGGTTGAAACTTAGGGCCATTCTACACGAGCGTTTTAAACGCGTTAAAAACGCTTGAAAGTTTTGCCCATTCTATACGAGGGTTTTTGACTAGTTGAAAACGCCGCGTTTTTGACGCGTTTTGAATGCGTTCTATGGCCGCGTTTTTGACGCTCGAACGCTTTCAAAACGCCCTGAAGCGTTGAAAACGAGGCAAAAACCCTCCTGTAGAATAGCCCTTAATATTCAAGAAATAAAAATATAAGTGAAGGGTTATTTTTGAAACCTCTTCCACGATGTGATAAATTAAAAATACTCTTTAATCTCTCCTTCTTCGTGCATATCTTATAAATTCCCAGAAGGCTTTTGTATAAAATGATATCAAGTATACCTACTACGAAAGCAAAATATTAATACAATCTTGAATTTATTTTGATAAAGAAAATTACTTAATGGATTTTGTTCCATATACATTAATGACTTTTCTAAACATTAACTCCACTAAATAAATAACGTTACTTGTTGCATTATCGATACAAGGATCATTAATATCGTTGCGTTAATATTTTACTTTTTTTTTTTTTTAATAAGCACAATGTGGAGGAAGGCTTTAATACAGATAGAAGATGAAATAGAAACAAGACTTGGCTCGAATTATTTTATTTAATTTTCCCTTGTCGACGTTTTGGGACTAAAAGTCACCCATCTTCAGGACAAAAGTGCTAAAAAATTTTAGCACGGTCTCCTTCAGTTGTTAGGAAAGTAAGAATTTTAGTATTTTTTGTATATTCCAAAATGTACTAACATTCTTACTTTTCTAACAACTAAAGAAGGCCGTGCTAAGAATTTTTTAACACCTTTGTCCTGAAGATGGGTCACGTTTAATTCCCAAAACGTCAAGGGAAAATAAAATAATTCGGGCCGAAAACAAGTCTTGTTTTTATTTCATCTTCTTTTTTAGATTAGTTATAACTTAAGTAGGAATACGTAGACTAGAGAGAGAAATTGAATATATTTACCTAAATATAATTTGAAGATTTAATTAAAGGTTAATCTCAAAAGTTGATTGCTTAATTATTTAATATATCTCGTATGTAATTTGATAGCAAGAGAGAGAACTAACGAGGGGGAATTTAACGGTCGGTTTTCGGAAGCAAGGTGGCCAACCAAAGGCCGGGTGTCAAAGGGCTTAAAAGATCCACTGGGAAATGGACGGTGGTGGGGAAATCATAAACCTATTTCCTCTCGTTTCCTTCATTTTTCAGAAAAATACATTTTCTATTAATATTCTGATTAAGGTAATTTTTAATTCTTGATTTCATAGAGCTGTGAAATTATGAATTATCTGGAATAAAAATAATTTGAAATTATACAAAAAAAATTTGATTGTTTTAAGAAAGTAATGCTAAAAGTAGTTTTTTGAAATTAACTATTTTCTTTATTGAAAAAATTTAATGATATATTTAAAACCAAAGTCACACCAGATTTTTTCAGTAGATTTTGATTCGTCAAGAATATTAGCAAAACATATCAACTTCTTATATTTCCCACTTTGAATACTTACATTCATAGTTAGATTATGACGTCACTCGTTTTACTATGAACAAATTCGATAAATATTAGGTAGGAAACTTGATATTTTTCTTATATTATCGTCACGATCGAATTAAGACCAGATGTTTGGATGTGAGGAGGCGATTTGTTAAACACACATACCATTTGCAGATTATATAATATCCGAAATGGGGAGAGAATAAATATCGAATTGAGTGACGGATTGGATGCCAGATGCGCAGTTTCAATTTGTGATGATAATTAGCTGAGACGAATCTCTTTTGAGAAATGATGACAATCAATCAAGAACAAAAAAAAATCTTCTAAAATTTTTGTCTTTTTCAACAAGAAAAGAAAAATTGAATTATTGTATAAGAAAAGTTTTTTATATCAATCATCCTTGATATCAACTTTCGAAATGGAGATCGATCATATAAAACTAAAAAACTTTATTTTTAATTAAAATTAATTTAAATTTTTAAATGGATTCTGCCTAATCTACCAAAGGGTTAACAGTTAACAATGAAGTTTGCCGTTTTTCCTGGCGACTGTTGATATTTTAAATGTATGGAGGGGATTTAGCCAAAATAAAAAATTATTTTTTATTGTATTAAGTGTCAGTCACCCTTTCCAAAAATTATACAAATTATTGTCAATTATCTTGTGAATGCATATTATATTATAGATGTTTATAATAAAACGGAAATCATTTTATAAACTTACTTAGGAATGGTTCCTCTGTCTTTTGAAATATTGCCGACCTATACTTCTCGTTACCGCTTATAAATTTGAAATTGATAATAACATTTAGTAACTTTTTTCCACCTCCCTAACTATGTTTTTATCAGTCAGGGCCTTCAAAAAATAACTCCAAAATTATAAAATTCATAGTACAAATTTATTAAATAATTCTACCCGATGCAGCATATGCCCGAAACACTTCCCAACATCCCAAAGCTAGTAGAACTTGTCAATCCCAGTCTTCCTTTGTCTCCATGACCTTCTGTGATAAAAATCAGCTACCAGCTTCTAGTTTTCCCAAAACCTACAATCTCCAAACCTTCAAATCTAAACTCAAGAAACACTTTTTTAGTGTTAAATCTTACACTTGAATCTTTCCCCCTCTACTCTTACTATTTTTCCCTTGTTTTTCCTGGTTGCATTTAACAATGATGATCATTGGTCTTTGGTCCTTATGCATACCTTCATAAAAAAAATATATATATATATATAAGTGGGTTGTAGAGGGAATTTAAATTATACACTAGGTATTGTTTCAAATTTTATACGTATTTCGACACTAGGTGTGCCTTCTTCAGAAGTTATTGAAGACTCAGAGCAAGGGCGGATACAAGGGGGGGGGGTAAAGGGAGTAATTACCCCCCTGAGATTTGAAAAAAAAAAAAAAAAAAAAAAAAACAACTTTTTTCGAAAAAAAAAAAAAAGTATTTTTAATGTAAAATTTTAAAAATTAATACTTAAAAATTTGATTTGTATTTATATTCAGGCAAACTAGTACAGAATGCGCCTTTAAATTACCGAAATTAAGAAAAAAATGTCTGTTGTGCGACCAATCACTCCAGATTACCCCCCCCCCCCTCGAGAAACACCTCTGGATCCGCCACTGACTCAGAGTCTTGGATAACTTAATAATACAATTTTAAACAAATAACCTAGTGTATAATTTATATTCGTTATATTAGTATTATGTTTCAACCAGTACTTACGGTAGCCAGTATCAATTTGATAAGAGAATTCTTATTTAAGCCATTTGATATCCATCGGACTGCCTGTGATCCGAACCCGCGACCCTTGGCATACAAGGCGAACACGCTAGCCCCTACACCAAACCCGAGTGCAAACTTAAAGTTAAACTAATTTCCATATACTATATTATATTTTTCTGTTGATTTACTAACAAAGAGACCATTATTGAAAACGTAATCATATCGATTTCGTAATTTACTCTCGAAATGTGTTTAAAAAAGCGGGATAATCGTCCCCATTGATGGTGATTTTGTTGATTCTTGATTAAGTCTATTTATAAAGCCCATCCTCAAGGTGTGGCTAATAACCCTCTCCCTAAAGCTAAGTCCCTTTGCTTCTGACCTTTTTCCCTTTTGACTTCCGGCCTCCATGTTTGTTTATACGCCACATACAATCTGCCCGACTATTAGTTTATCTTTCCGGCCTCGTCTCTCTTTCTCTCTCTCTCTCTCTCTCTTTCTCTTTCTCTTCGCTTATTTAGACATCGATCGTTCAGGATCAAATAATGTTTCGTTTTATTTCTTATCTTCTTTCTTTCTCAGGATTCAGAAAAATGAGTTAAATTTAATCTCGTTTGGAAGTGTGAAAATATTTATCCAAAGATTAAAATTAATTAACCATTGCTTCTAAAAAAGAAAATTAAAATAATAAACAAACCAAATGGTAGATGCACAAAGTTTATTTATTTATTAAATAGAAAAATATAAAAAAAATTTTTGAGGTTTCAGCATTAAAAAAAATCATTATTCACTTTTTCAATATTTATTTATTTTTAGTATTTAAAAGCATACATAAATTAGTATTAAAAAATGCCATATATGGCATGAAACATTTCTCTTTTTATTTTTTATTTTTTTCTATCCAAAGGAGGGGAGTGGGATTAAAATCCCTAATGACTCTTTATAAATAGAAATCTAATTAATAAAATGTATTAATATTAATAAAAAATTTTCTCTTTTTGTTTCAGGTAAGCCTCCAACCCAATTCATCTACTGTTGACTTGCTAGTTTCACATATTTTTCATAGCCAATTTGGGTATGTTAACCATAAACCATTTAATTAATTTATTAACTTAAGGTTGTTGCAAAATTAGGTTCTTGTCTGTAAATTTTAAGGATTTTTTTGAATTTGTATTTAGCTATTTTTTACTTTCTCTTATTAAAAACAGAAAGGTCTTTTTTTATTTTCTCTTACATTGTTAGCTAAATAGTATTGCGATCCCAAAATTGATATTTTATCGGAACACGATTTGAGATCAGATGGTTCATCTGTTTGTACTATTTCTGATTTTGTATTTTCTGAGTTTTTTCGTTTTTCTCAAAAACTGCTCCAATTCTTTTCATTAATTTGTACCTATGAAAAATTAGATGAGATTTAAGTTTTGATAGTCTTCCATCTCAAAATAGGTCTTCAGTTTGAGATCTTCACATATCGAAGATAGAGCACACCAGATCTTTTGTTTTAAAACTTTACGCTCCGAGTATGCTTACTTCAAATTCGGTCTTAAAATCCTTTTGATATCACATTCAAATAATAATATGTCGTTTGTTATTATTTTAATTTTATTAATACATTTTTTCTTGAGAAATATAAATTTTTTTATTTGTCTTTAATAATTCATCTAATTTTCAAACTTGATTTACCCTTAATTTTAACATTTAATAAGAAACTTATTTCATTTTTCAAGATATATCCAATCTATATTTTTTTTATTATCTCTCTCTTGGCTACCGAGGCCTTTTTTTTTTAAACATTCACACTTTTTTCTCATTCACACTCACACTCACACACACATTCACACAGTCTTTTCGGCAACTTAGGCCATATAAGACTTTGACGATAACCGTTGTAATAAATATATCAATTTGGGGGTTCAGGCATTTCTATTTAAGCCATCTGGTATCCAAATGGCTTAAATAAAATCATCGGACTGCCTGGGTCCGAACCCGCGACGTTTGGTATAGGTGGTAGGCACGCTACCTACTACGCCAGACCCGGGGGCTACCGAGGCCTTAAATTACCTTAAAAAGGTTTATCATATTTATTATTTAATATTGACCACTGTGGGACGTTCCACATCATGGGCCGAGGTTCCGTCGTGCTTGACATTACTTCATTGCAACGATCTTGGTGACTTACTCTTCTCTGTTGTCAGGCCCCCGACTATTCATAAAAATTAATATAGAAAAAATTTAATAGACTAAACATTCGTTTCTAAAATTGAAAAATATTTTTGATCATCTCTGGCGCAGATAACCTGGCGTACGTGTAGGCCTACTAGTGTACTTCGATATCTGTTCTTTATTAAATCTGGATAATTCCTTCTTGCCAAAACTTTTCTTCTTGAATATTTATTTGACTAATTAATTCTGAAGTATAACTATGTCGAACATTAACAAACTTATTATTTTATTTTGAAGGTTAAAATACTTATAATGGAACAAAAAGTTTCAAAGATGAATTATTTTAGTTCATCTCATTGTTTCCTTGAAAAATGTATTCTTGCACAATCATATTTTATAATATCTCAAATTATATTTCGCCTCTAGGCAAATTGAAATTACATTTATTAAAATAATCCACTTTAATATAATTTTTTTATAATAGAGGAATGGAGATATGAGCCAAATTGGAATGCCTAGGTTCAATAAAACTCCCAAAATAAGACGTTTCGGCCTGAATTTATCTCTTATCTTGGACACAGGAGCCATATAATTTTGTATGAAGCAAATAAATTTTATTATCGACAAATTCTGGTTCAATCACATGTGCGCTTTGCAATTAATATCTTTTGAAGATGGCCAAATAAATTCAGGCCTAAACCTCTTTTTCTGGAAGTTTTATTGAATCTCAAGCACTCCAATTTGGCTGATATCTCCATCCCTCACATCACAGTCACAAATTTAAGTATTTTTTTTTTTTTTTAAGAAAAAGCATCAATAGGTCATTTATTATTTATTTATCTAAATTGAATATTTTGGCCACCATGAAATGAGGTCTACGTCTGCTCTGATCATAAAAGTGATATTCTTCAGAGTTCTTTTTATAAATATATCTTTCAAAGGATCCCACTCTAGTATTCAGTTCAAAATTTAAATAAATAAATTCTATATTTTTTTTAATTAAAAAATTGTATTTTTTATTTCCATTGGGACAGTACTTCTCTTTAGTAAGCTTTCTGAATATCAGAGAATTTTATTTCCATTTTACTTTCTCCTATCCTATATATGAAATATAGGTCTATAGAGAGAAAGTATTGGAATCATGCCAAAAATTCGATTTCGAGATTTTGATGGATCTTCACGTTTTAAGATTCCCTGAAGCCAAAAAGTGGTTTTCGCGACATGGTCTGTCTCTGTGTTTGTGTGTCTGTGAACAAAATATCTCAGGAACTAAAAGGGCTACGAGGTTGAAATTTTATATTTAAGTTAGGCACCCCCTCCCCTCCCCAAGTGATGAAAATAAGCTTTTGAACAATATGGGCAAAAAGTACTATATAACACTTTACTGATGTATTATACTTTTTCAGTTTTTTTTTTCCCCCCGATTTTCTCAAAATTCGTTCCAACGATTTTGTTTAAAATTCCTAAATGAACTATTTTTTAGATGCTCTTTAAAAAGCATATCAGTGAAATTTTTCGTAGAAATCGTTTGAAGTACACTTTGCTGATGTACTTTTTCAGTTTTTCCGATTTTCTCAAAATTCGCTTTAACGATTTTGTTTAAAATTCAGAAATGAACTATTTTTTAGAGAGATGCTCTTTAAAAAGTATATCAGTAAAATTTTTCGTGGAAATCGTTTGAAGTACACTTTATTTAATTTACAATTATAATAAAATCTTTAAATAAGAAAATTTATTCAAGCTAATTTAATTGTATTTAGATAAAAATGTTTTTAATTAAAGTTTTTTTAAATCAGTACCAATTAAAATCTCAACTTCATTTTATTAATGAGAATATAATTAAATCTCGAAGAAGAAACGATTTGATATTCCCGACCTGTCCCTCTGGGGGTTTTATTCCTTGTTTCTGGTCTTCTTCTCCTGGTTGACAAGGAGATGATATCTATTTGGACAAATTCCCAAGGCTTGTGGCAATTCCGTTAAGTGGAAATCGATCTCCTGCTGTTCCCAACCCACCAGGGGTTTAATGGCAACTGGACCTTCTCCTGAGACCCTAGACCATTTGTGACGCGAGGTGCATCCCCGACAACCAAGATCAAAAGGGAGATGGTCTGAAATATCCCTTTTCCAATAGCTATGAATAACATCAATATCGAATATTATTATAATAAAAGAATATATGAATATTTGGGCCTACGTTTATAAAAATGATGTTCCCTCACACCTTTTAAATTCTCAAAATTTTCTCAAATGATTGATATATGCGGGTAGAGTTGAAAACGAAACAAAAACTTAAATTTTATTACAAATTCATATCTATTTATTTTTTGAATTATTGTCTTGAGTTTCGGCTGTATCTTAGGGCTTTCAACATTCTATTCTTTCTATTTCATATTTACTATAATCCCATAATTAAAAATTTTTATTATAATTTTATAATAAGTTCATCAAGGTGTTGGATACTACAAGTAGTGAACTATTTATTTTATTTATTTATTTAAAATATTGTTGACATAAGGCCATTTTGACCACCGATCTAGTGAACTATAAAAGTGAAAAAGTAAAATACAACTTATAAAATAAATTATCTATTGTTAATTACGATTATCATAAATAATTTTTTTTTTTTTCTTATAAAAACATTCACACTTTTTCTCATTCACACTCACACTCACACACACATTCACACTGTATTTTCGGCAACTCAGGCCATATAAGACATTTTACGATAACCGTTATTGATTTAATATACATATATGGGGTCCAGGCATTCTTATTTAAGCCATTTGGTATCCAATTGGCTTAAATAAAATCATCGGACTGCCTGGGGTCCGAACCCGTGACGTTTGGTATACGAGGTTAGCACGCTAACCTCTACACCAAGCCCCGAGGGCTTAAATAAATATGAAATAATAAAAAAAAAAATAATTTGCTAATGCTCAACAATCAAATTTTTCTGATGAAAACTGAACAAAATTTTCAAATTTTATTTTTATTACAATTATTATAATATGTTCTAATTTTTTGGCCTTTACACGTACCGAATGCTGACTTTTTTTTACATCTTATGTTTTTTATAAGTCGTATCTTTACTTTTTCCCCTTTTTTTGACAGTAGATCATATATATGTTCTTATTTTGGTTTCAATAATTAAATATTTACTAAATTCATATATCCGAAAAAATAAGGGTGTGCCGCCGGAAGCCTAACCACGGATCCACAGATTTGCGCTCAGTTTAATAAATATTTAATTGTATAAATTTCGCGGCTCACGTACGCGATATGTATAATATCTTAAATATTATATCTAATTTCTTATTTATGTTTCAATAATTCGTTTGTTTCTTTGAATTTTTTTTTTTTAAGCCTTCTTGACTATTTTTATTGTTTTCCGTGTTCTGGTAGATTGAAAACCTAAGGAATATACAGTAATCATAAATTACTACAAAGCTTTTGGTTAAATCCATTTGGGCGACTATTTTACAACAAAACAAAAAAGTTTTTCATAATAATAGACACGAAGAGAGAGATAGAAATATTATTTATTTGAAAAAGCATTTAAATGATATTAGTCTGATAGTTAGGCAACCATATCTACACTTCGTCAAAGCATACGGCGTCAACAGGAAATTTTCCTTTATTCACTATCACCCCTCCTAATCAATTTATTAATGAATCACTTTCGTTTATAACTATTGTTTTTCACGTAATTACCGACAGTTTTTAAATATTATATTTGTTCTCCCGTTTCAACCCTAAATTATCATTTTATTATTCTCTTTCTTGATATTATCCCTAGTAAAAATTATTAAAAATGATCGAGAATCCACAGGCCCGCACCAGGTCTGCATAGTGAACCTTTAGGGACACACAGGGACATACACGCCCACACCAGGGACACACACAGTACATCGAAAGTCCAATTACACCAAGCCCGAGGGCTTCATTAACTTAATTATTTATACTTTGTGAGTCGATATTTCTTCATCTCTGTAGAATATATGCACCCATTTGAAATGTTATTATTTTTCAATTATCTATAGTCCTAGGCTTTTTAATAGTTTTCTTTATTTATACTGGATTATTAAAACAAGTTACCCTCGGGGCGTGGTGTAGGGGTTAGCGTGCTAACCTCGTATACCAAACGTCGCGGGTTCGGACCCCAGGCAGTCCGATGATTTTATTTGAGCCATTTGGATACCAAATGGCTTAAATAAGAATGCCTGGACCCCAATAAATATATTTATATAATAACGGTTATCGTAAAAAGTCTTATATGGCCTGAGTTACCGAGATGACTGTGTGTATGTGAGTGTGAATGGGAAAAAGTGTGAGTGTTTTTTTATAAAAAAAAAAAAAAATAAAATAAAACAAGTTATTTTATTCTTGTTTTTTAATCCCGCAGTTGGTAATAATAATTTAGATTTGATATATTGTCTAATCAATAACGCAAAGTTTCGTTCAATTTTCTCAAATCTTTCTTTCTCCTTCTAAAAAAAAAACTTTTTGTTTCTACTTTGATTAACTTTAAATTGCAATAATCATTTCTCTGGAAATAACAATTTTTCCATAAAATTAGAAAAATAATCATTTCAAAAAAAAAAAAAAAAACTTTATTTACTTAAATTAAATTTTTTTCACCCTTCATCTGAAGAGGGAGGGGAGAAATAAATATTTTATTTTCCTAATATAAATGTTTGGCTATCCATATATCTTGAGAGTGATGGAAAATCAACTTTTTATTTACACCCTTGACTGCTTCTCCTTTCGCTTTATGTTTATTTTATATTAAAATACGATAAATCGAGGCATAGGCTATCAATAACACCTATCGGTATCCAATTGAAATACATGTTATTTTTATATTAATATTCATCGGGTCCTTGGGTTTTAAGTTTATCAATATTGTCAATATCAATAAGTCAAATCTCTGAATCTGATTTTACAATAAATGTTTCTGTTACGCACTTTTTACTTCAACTACATAGGCCACCAATTTTGACAATAGAAAATAAAATATTTCCAACTTTAATTAAATTATAAAAATCACAATGATAGAACAAATATGAATTTAAGGTGCGCCTCTCGGGGTGCTAATTTTGGCAGATTCCAGCGGCCACAATTTTGAAGCTATCGACTTCAAATTTTTTTTTAAATTAAAGCTATTTAAAATATCTACAGGTTATAGAAGCCCTTTTTTTTTGATTATCGAAAAAAAATAAAAAATTTTATTAGATTAATCGCATTAAATAAAAGATATTTTAAAAAATTCACTCTATATCTTATAGATAATTAAATTAGTAATCATTGTGTTAAAAAATAATTAATTTTTTACCCTTAATTAATTAGCTGGAATCTTTCAAATGAAATGGAATAAATCCCTTGTATTCCTTTGGGAAAAACTAACGCCACCTCTTGCCGCCTAGAGTAACTCGGTACTGAATCGTGTCCTAACGGTTTTTCGAGACGCGCACCTGAAATCTTTAATGTGAATTAATTGGCCATATATGATTTATCTAGTTGTATATTCTAATGAAGCTGAACGAACATAGGAAAGGATAATTCTTCAGGAGACCTAATATACATTTATATATAAACTACTGTACTGATACAAAATCATTTAGTTATTGTTTTTATAGCCTATTCTGTGTCCTCAGAGGAAATAGATATTCATGAAGAGAAGATATAATGAGAAAATAAATAGTAAAATTGTGACTAAAAGTATCTAGATAAAGTATTATCTAGAATTAATTGGCAATTAGATGAGAAGAAGTTTTAGGAAAATAGTGATAGGAGAATTCGCTAATTAAAATATGATATATCTATTTCTCCAAAAACAAAAGATCCATTCTCCTGGCATCTTTATCTTTTTCCTCCTTGTGGTCCGGCTGCTGTTGCTGATGTCATAATTATTTCTCCCCAGCCAACAGCCGTGTCAAGAATAGCGTTAGTTATTTTTTGATGGGCGACTCACCGTCGGAGAAACACAAAAAGATACGAACGACAATAAACACCTAAAGGCCACTGCCCCACCTTTGGAACTTTTAACTTTTAAAAATAGTAAATAAAAATAAAAAAAGATTTGAATAAAATTATTTTATTAATCTCTCACGAGAACAAATTTAAATTTATTTTTATGAAATAACAGACAGATTTAAATTCTCGTCCCTAGGCTCCAGTTGAAACATTGTATTTAATAACGTTAAATGATGAGTGATATGTTTCAAGAAGTGAAATAAGTTCTGAATCTCTTAATACTAATATAACACTAACGTTTAGATACTTTTAAAATGTATTTTTTCACTAATTAAAATTTTAAACAGTAATAGTTAATATTTGCTCACCCATTGAAACATTATCTTTCAGTCACTACCTTTACGATCAATAATACTTACAATCACTGGTAATTCCGACAGTACTACTGATCTTGTAGGAACAGCCTTTCATTTTCCTGCATTATTGACAACTAAAATTTCAACTAATTTATACACCTCATATTTTAACTACAGTAGACATTATCATATTACTTACACCTGTTGAATAGGACCATAAGTAATCTGAGCTATAACTAACTCCACTATTATGAATCAATTAAATTTATATTCCAGTCTTTTGCTCTTTTTCCTTCATATTAAATGTTTTAATGTGTTTAAATTTGTATTGTTTGTTTGGACCTAGCCACCGAGGACTAGAGCCTCTAAGCGGGTAATTAAAAATTTATTAATATAAAATAACTATTTCATTGACTAATTTATGCCAAAATTTCATCTATTAAATTTGAAACTATTTGACAATTTGGAAATTTTTAAGATAATTACTTCCCTCTAATTCACAATGAAAAATTATTATTGCTAGATACACTTGATCCTATGTTTTATTCAATATTATATTTTTTATAATAGAAGAAATTCCAATTTAAAATAATTCTGACTTTTAATTCAACTAACGCGTAAATAATAAACAAAAGATAATAAAATTAATTTCATTAATTCCACTTTTCATACAAGTGCGAAAACAATCTGACCTTTAAGAAAAAAAATCCCAAACCTTATTGGGAAGAAGATCCTCAAGATCGACACTTAATTTCTTTCTCTGCTGACTCACTCATATATTTTATTATTGTTTTAATACGAAATGATATACACCATTTGTTGCGCAGTGTGTTTATTTCTCATTAAAAGAATTAAGTTTTTTCTTTCGGATTGTCTCTTATTTTTACGCCTCGATGTGACGCACCCCGTGACGCTCGTCTTAATTTTAGGCTGAACAGGCAAAAACGTTTAATCTTTTCTCTTTCTTTCTCGATTGATATGCAAAATTTCTCACTCGGCGCCTTTTAGCCGTCCACTCGACTTTTACGATCCCCCATTTGCATAATACTGTTAGTTTTAATGTTAAATCACATTTATTTATATTGATTATCAGTCGATGTTCATACGATGACTTAATATTTAAATTTACCATTGAACAACAAGTTCTTGTTGTTTTCTTTTCAAGAAAGAAAAAAAAAAAACTTTTTTATTGGTGAATATTTGCATTTCAATTTTATAATGGGATTGTGTCTATGTATTATGTATTTGTTTTGATACGGTATAAAAATGATAGTATTTTGGTTTAGAAGCTTTGAATTCTTATATAGCAGCTCAAGAAATTGTATTTAGAAAAAAAAAAACCTTGTATTAATGATTATTTTCTATTTTTTTTTTTTTTTTTTTTTTTTTTTTGTCATCTTAGGCCATATGGACTTTAAACAATAATAGCCTACTTATTTGTTGATTATGTTATATATGATGAGTATATGATTTATTTAATTATATTATTTAGTAATTTTTGCATCGTACTGCCTGGAATCACGAACCGCATGGTCTTTTTAATTTTGTTAATTTCTTCTCTTTACATATCACAGAAATAAAATTTGATAGGGCCTATCATAGGTTACATGAATATTATTAGTCCATATTTGTATATATATATAATTTTCTCCACTCAAGATAATTTGATAAATCATCCTTTAAATTTCAGGGATGTTAGAGGCAACACTGGGATAGTCTTTGGGTGCTACTTAAAATTAAAATTTAGAGACGTTTCCAACTAAATTTGTGCATACATATTCAGACAAAATTCATAAAATGCCAAAAGGTGCTCCTTATTTTAATTAACATAGGTCTATTTACCTGGTTAATTACAGTAATTCAAATTTGGGAGCTTTAGTGAATTGATCATTTGGGTTCCCTACCTCCCATCTAATAAAAAACTCTCTAAAAAAAATTTCATTCAATTAAACTACAAGTTAATTTTAAAAAATAAAAATAGATCTTCTTATAATCACTTATACAAAATAATTTTTTTCTCATTTTGGACAACTCTTGTTCGAAATTTGTTTTTTAACATTGCCCACCAACCATAGATTGGTTAGGTAAAGTTATTTTTATTTGGTTTCTTTTAGAAACTTGCTAAAATGTCTTTGAAATGAAACTAATTTCTGTAAGGCACGGTAGCGCAAAGTTAGAAACCTCGCCCCTTGTGATAGAGATTCCGTCCCTAGAGATGAAATCTTTCTAAATTATCTTGACTATCAATTAATTTAGATAAATAAGTCAAGCGAACTCCTGATCTAGAGTTCGAGAGACAAGATTTCAAATGCCGAAAGGGTTAAAAAAAAATTCAGCTGTAAATATTTTAAAAAAATTTTCTTTCAAAAGTTATTCAAAAATAAAATTAATTATTTTGAGATAGAGATTTTATCTTAATATCCGCTTTATATTCAATTATATAAATAAAATGTATCCTTTATTCCCCAATCTCAATTACATTCTTCTATCGCTTTTCCTTCTTTCGTGTCAGGAGGTACCCCCTCTCTCCAATATCCTCTTTTTCTTTTTTAACTCATTCATTGAAACCACAACGATCAATGTCTCAATTGTTTTTCTTCTTAAATAAATCAAATCGGGAATATTCAATTTGAATTATTTTTACTTTCTCTTACTTCTATATATATGTTAATATATAGAGAGAGAAAGTATTGGATTCATGTCAAAAATTCGATGTCGAGATTTTGACGGATATACACGTTTTGAGGTCCCTTGAATCCAAAAAAGTGCTTTTCGCGCGACATGGTGTCTGTGTGTCTGTGAACAAAATATCTCAAGAACGAAAAGAGCTAGGAGGTTGAAATTTTATATTTAAGTTAGGCACCCCCATGGAACGTAACACGAAGCTTTTGAACAAAATCGACCAAAGAGTACTAGTACTTTACTGATGTACTTTTTCAGTTTTTTTCGATTTTCTCAAAATTCGCTCCAACGATTTTTTTTTTTTTAATTCAAAAATCAATTATTTTTTAAATTCTCTTTAAAATGTATATTCTCATTTTGTCATTGAAATCTTCTGAAAACCACTTTACTCTTGTACTCCATAGAAAAGATTGGAGAAATGGTTGCCATGATAACAAAATATAAATATGTCCCCATTCTTATAAATAATACATCTTGAAAATCGAATGTCCCGTACAGTCGGAAACTAAATACATGTCAATCACAAAAAATCTGGTGTGACAAGCACAGTAAGAGTAAAAATAAGTTGCCTCCCTGTAATAGTCTTTGTTATTATTTTAATGAACAATTATTCCCTTCTCTTACCTCTTCTATCTCATAAATAAAACACAAAAATCCTTTAACTATTTATAAGTATAAAGTTGGAATTTATTTTTAAAAGAAAATCCCTTGTGGACATGGGCTCTTTGATCCTTTGCTCCGGCATCTCAACAAGCTATTCGACGTTCTTAAGTAGAACTCGTTTAATTTATACTCAAGCCTATTTGCAATTTCGAGGAGATGACGAAAATCGAACGTCATCATATATGCAAATGATGTCATTTCTCTCTCTCTCTCTCTCTCTCTCCCAATAATTTTAGAATTTTATTGATTTATATTTAAATATTTATAAGCACTTAAAGCATTTTAACTTGGATTTTGTTTTGTTTTAAAATTAATCACAATTTATATGAGAGAGAGGAGAACGTCAAATATGTGAATTGATTAACATTAAAAAATAAAAAAATAAAATAAAAATGCCTGTCTTTGCTTAACGATTGTCAAAATTATTTTCAAGAAATAGGTCAAATATCAAAAGGTTTATTTCTAACAAGCGCGATATTTTTTAATAGAGATTTCACTTTTTTAAATTTTATCTCATTCTAACACTTCATTAAAGTGACAACTAAGAATGTCCATAGATTTTTTTTTTTTTTTTTGTAGTAGCCTATTAAATTTGTCACATTATTTTCTTATATTCCATAATTTTAAAGGAAAGGGAATTTATTAAAGAATTTCAGAGAGATGAAGCTTGGCATTTGAGTCTATCAAATATAATTTGAATAAATAAGCCTATATTTTAAAAACTTAATAACTCACTCACCAGATTAAGAGTCGTGAATAAAATGTTCTTTTCTACCAAAATTTTTTAAAAAACATATAACGAAGTATTTATTAAAAGGTAGGCCGGGAGAAATTTAGCGATCTATCAAATTTAAATAATCCAGAAATAGGGCATGTTGAGTATAAATCGACAGATCGGTGGTGCAACTCCCATTGGTACCTACCATTCTCGCTTATTTAAATTAATAAATACTTGGTTATTTGTTTTTCATAATTACTTCATTGACCATAATTCAAAAATTTTTCTTTATTTCGTTTATGAGAAAAATAAATTTCCTTTAGGGGTGTGAATTGAAAATAGGGTAAGAGAAAGTAAAATACTTGTTAAAAGGACAGTATACATGCCAGCCAGTTTACCCTTAAAAATAATCTTACAATTTCGATACAACTACTTTAAAAAATTATTTTTCCTCCTCCTCCTCCTACCCCCCCCCCCCCCGCCCACTACCATCTCCTCTTCCCATTTGGAAAACATTACAATAATTAAAAAAAAATTTTAAAACTTTAGCAAAAATAATTAACCACAAAAGTTTAAAAGTGGTATTAAAATAAAACATCAAATAAGTACGCTGTTCTCGTTCTTTTTTTAAAGCACTTGAGGGAATAAATATAGTTAGAGAGAAAGAAGAAAGAAAAAAAAATTGGGTCATTTTGAACTGGACATAAAAATAAATCACAAAATGAGAATCTTCATTTTCTAAAAATAATTCCAGCATGGAAAAAATTTATTCATAGGGTTGATAATTACAAATTTTTTTTTTTTTTATTAATATTAATGGATACCATTTCGACAAATATCTTATTTTTGCATCATTAATTATTACAATTATTTCCAAGTTTGCTCAATTGTAAGTGAAATAAATGACTGGGCGTTACTAACAGGAGTTTCAATTATTTTTTGACAAAAAATAACATCAATACTGTTATTTGTTTTAGACATTTTTGTAACCCTTGAATTAGACAAACTTATACTAAACCTCATAAAGCTTAAATTTCCCACTCGCCTTGATTTTTTCCTTTCTTTTAAATCTCATGCAATTTTTAAATATAGAATTGTTAACAAGTTTTCCATCGTTACGTAATTTTATCTACATAAAGCCTATAAATTTTGCATCTATTTTTTTTTTATCCAGTTTATTCATACGTCAATTAATATTCTACTCATGAATTAAAAATGTATTTATCTTCCTATAAAAACATAGAATATATTTTTTAATGAAATGAATCCTTTTTTTTAAACTTTATATAACTAATCATTGGCGTAGCCAGAAATTTTTAATGAGGGGGGGGACAGGGCCGGAACTAGGAGATTTTTTAGGGAGGGCAAAATTTAATTTGCCGCCCTCTCATTAAAATTTTCTATACAAAATTCATTTCATTTTACCTTTTTTTTTAGTAATTCTTTCTTTAATTGCCGCTCCCTAAAATCTGCCGCCCGGGGCTACGCCCCCCCCCCCTCAGATCCGGCCCTGGGGGAGGGGGGGAGGTCAAGAAATTTTTTTCAAACATTCGAAAAATTCAAGATTATTTTAGGGCATTTATAATTTCATTTTTCATTTTTTTTTTTTAGCTAGAGTATATTATTATATTTTACTTTCTCTTACCTTATATGAAATATAATTTGTATTTTAGAGCTTAAATATCTAGTCATGGCTTAGGTCCCATGCCCCCCCTCCCGGGTTTGAACCACCCTCCCCCCTGGCTACGCCTATGTAACTAATACAAAGAACAAATCGTTTTTGAGTTTTAATAGTTTTATACAGTTAGTTGGTTATAGCGGACGACTTTGTTTTTATTTTTTGTCGAAATGAGATTATTTTTTCTAAAAAGAGTACAGTGATACCTCGAGATACGAGTTTAATTCGTTCCGTAACCTTCTTGTATGTCAATTTGCTCGTATCTCAAATGAGTTAGGCAAGTGTAATCAAATAGCTCCGATGCACGACCAGTTGCAACTTTTTCGCAGTTGGCCGTTTCTCGTATCTCAAATTTCGCTCGTATTTCAAAACAAAACTTCGCTCGCTCGACAGCTCGTATCTCAAATAACTCGTATGTTAGAGCACTGGTATCTCGAGATACCACTGTATAAGTTAAATTAGAGACGATGACAAAATATGTTAATTATTAAAAAAAAAAGTTGTGTTGTTCTTTTTTATTGAATTTCTTCTAGAATTAAATATCTTTAATATTTTAGAGATGATAAAGAAATTAATTTTTTATTCAATTTGTCTTCACATACGAAAATAATTGATTCATTTAGTTATCATGCTAAAATTATTAGTCTTTTAATCTATAACAACATGTTTATTTATTTATTTATTAAATTCATTTCATTACATTCATAGTACAAAATATATCCTTGTATTGTTAGATAATTCGATGCTCACTCCTGAAATCAACGACTAGAATATCCTCCCTTTTTGCTGGTCTTTCCCTAAACAAAATAAACACCACTCTACTTGCTTGTCCTGCTTGTCCTCTATCTGTCGTATTTTTTATTTGTTTAAACAAATAAATTATTTACATCATCTTTATAAAGTAAAAACCAGTTTTTTATTATGTTACTAATTGGCATTATTTTTCACTGTTAAGATTTCCTTTAATATATATTTTTTTTTTTATTTGACCTTGTTATTGAAATTGATTAATATTGAATTAATATGAAGTACTTTCAATTTTTATTTAAAAAAAAAAATAATAATAATCTAACAACTTTATTATTTAAAGAGTTTATTTAGAAATGTTTTCGACCTCGAACTTATCTTTTTACTTTCTCTTACCTATGTATATATGTAATATATATAGAGAGAAAGTATTGGATTCATGTCAAAAATTCGATGTCGAGATTTTGATGGATCTTCACGTTTTGAGGTCCCCTGAATCCAAAAAAGTGGTTTTCGCGACATGGTCTGTCTGTGTGTGTGTGTGTGGGTGGGTGTGTGTGTGGGTGTGTGTGTGTTCAATTTTAAGCATGAAGGAATTGAGCTAGGAGGATGAAATTTTATATTTAAGTTAAATACCTCCCGGGACCGGAAAAATAAGCTTTTGATCAAAATCGGCCAAAGAGTACTAGTACTTTACTGATGTACTTTTTCAGTTTTTTTCGATTTTCTCAAAATTCGCTCTAACGATTTTGATTAAAATTCAAAAATCAATTATTTTTTAGAGGCTCTTTCAAATGTATATTCTCGTTTTGCCCTCAAAATTGTTTGAAGCACACTTTACTCTTGTGCTTCATAGGAAAGATAGGATAAATGGTTGCCATGGTAACAAAATATAAATATTTTCCCATACTTATAAATTTTACATCTGAATTCAAATATTCCCTACTGCCGGGAACTAAATATATGTCGACACAAAAAATCTGGTGTGACAAGCACAGAACACAACTTTCGATTACCGAAGGTAAGAGAAAGTTGTGTGCTGTGCGCCAGTCACACCAGATTTTTTTAAATAAAGACTTGATTTGAATGGTATTTTTTCTTTAAATACAAATAAGTAACTATAAAAAATTTACCTGAAGAGCAAAGTAAGCTTGTCAAAATTAAGTATTTTTTCTTATTTTTAAATAAAAATTCTAAAATAACATTTATGTACATAGTAAATATTATAAAAGCTCTCGAGATGAAGTAGGGACTCTGATGATGGCCTTGAAATATTCAGATTCATAATTTAAATTATTACTTTTTTTTCCCACTTGTATTTTGGATTTTGGATAATTTTATTTCTCAAAATTGCATTTATTTTTAACTACATTTTTAAAATAAATATTTTTTTTGTCTTTTAGGCCCATATACATAGGCGTCAATTGGGGGGGGGGCAGGGGGGCATTTGCCCCCCCCCAAGGGCTCTGATTTTTATAAAATTTTATATTATTCTAAATAAAATACTCCAAAATACATCTACGAGTATACAAACTGTACAAAATTGAACAATTAATTAAATTAAATATGTTTTGGCCAAATTTGAGTACCCATTTGTAAGTAAATTTTAAGAAAAAAAAATTTTGCCCTCCCCCCCCCAAGAAAAAGTTGAAATGACGCCACTGCCCATATAGACTTATATGATACTATTTATGCTAATACGATATTTGGACCGGACATATTTATTTAAATAACATTTCCAATATTCATCGAACTGCCTGGGACCGATTCCACACCCCTGAAAAGTTTATAGTGACTTTTGCTCCGAATTTCCTCCCCCTCGGGGAATGGAAATGAATATTTACAAAGAAATTGTTGTCGTATTTTTTTAATTAAAAACATAAAGCATAATTTGAACTGCTTATGGAAATTAAATTTATTTCAATCATTTTATATTATTACACAATAGTTCTGAAAAGTTAGTATTTTAAATTTTAAGCAGAATTAATTATAGGGTAAATAAGGCCATATGAAGGCTTCAGGTTGACCATCTTGGTATAATGTCTAATTTAATATTTAATAATCATTCGTAAAAAAAAAAACTTAACAATCTATAATCTTGGTGTAAATTTATGGAGAGCGTAAGAGAAAGAGAGAGAGAGAAAAATGAAGAAAAAAAAAATGATGAAGGGGAGATATTTGTTGTTTGGCTATCGAATAGAAAAGAACCCCGTTGATTTGAAGAAAATATGAGAGTTAAGCTGAAGAAAAGAGATGAAATTGATTAACAATTTTTTTTTTTTTTTTTTAATTGATCGGATTGAGGGTTTAAATATGATATATAAGAGCAGGATGGCAGCCAGGAATGAAATCAGGCAAAAATTTAAATCAATCTTTATCCAATTTTATATTTCAATTGCCGACGTATTGGACGCAAAATTACATTTAATGCGAGAGGTGTCGATGACTACCATACAAGGAGGGGGGTAAAGGGGGTAATTCCCCCCCCCCCCGAAATTAAAAAAAAAAATTTATTTTTAATGTAAAATTTAAAAAAATTTGATTTGTATTTATATTCTGGCAAACAAGTACAGAATGCGCCTTTAAATTACCGAAATTAAGAAAAAATTGTGTGCTTTGCGACCAGTCACACAAGATTACCCCCCCCCCCCGAGAAACACCTCTGGATCCGCCCTTGGTGCCATCGAATATACAGTCTAAAATAATCCATTACACACCTATGAAGTGTGATTTTATATTGTTAATAAAAAAAAAAAATACACCCTTCTGTATTACATTGAATACCAATTGTCCTGAGGAAGGACGCGACTAGCGTCCGAAACGTCGGCAATTGAAATATAAAATTGGATAAAGATTGATTTAAATTTTTATCTTATTACATTCTTGGCTGCTATCCTGCTCATATTTATCAATTATACAGCCATCACCTCGCTATTATTATGATATAGATCGGTGTCCCCAAGCAATCAGCGTGTGGAACGTAAACCCCTGAACCCCTCAGTAGCCGAAACGGGTTAAAATAAATATGATATATTAAAATGAACATTGATTAAGTTCAGGTCAGTCAGTCTATGAATATTATTCAATACAGAACTTCAAAATTATTTTTACTTTCTCGTATAGAATATAAAGAGAAAGTATTGTAATCGTCAAAAAATTCGACTTCGAGATTTTGATGTTTCTCCACGTTTTATTTACTATAATTTTAACCCTACATTTAAATACTAGATTTTTTCTTTAGTTTACATCTAAACATAAAATTTCTTAGTTAATTTTTTGAATTTTCAGGCGTTTTTTGGTTTTTCGTAGAAAATTCAAAAGCTATGCCTCCTATCCTTTATTAGATGAATTATGAATTATTAAATTCTATAACACATAAGTGTAACTACTTTTGGATACTTAAGATTTACTTTTAAATATTTACACCTACTACATCCCCGAAAGTTCCCTGGATCCGCCTTTGAATTAAATATTGACTTACATGTTAAACCATAAAATTTATTTTAAGCACATATACTTTATTAAAATTTTCATACATTCTGTGGTTTAAAAATAACAATTTTTTCTCTTTTTGATTAAAAAAAAAAAAAAAAAAAATTCCATCTATGAAATTAATTTTTACATAAAATTGATGAATAATTAATAGAGAATTGAAATCTCAAATTGGTACGAACCAGTATATATACCCACGGGATTTTTTTTTATATAAATGTTGGCCTATATGATTCTCCCCCCTTCCACAAAGTTAATGAAAGAAAGATGGACAAACAAGAAGAGACCTCAAGAGAGAGGGTGTAATTACCATTCATAGGGAATGGGTTTTGGCGCCCCGGCGCTTAGGGCGGCGGCTGGTCCACGTGGAGGGTGGTTACCCTGGCAACTACGTGGGGCGCGGCACACGCAAAGAGTGAGACCGAGCGATGCGGTTTACCGTGTGAGTGAGTGAGAAAGTGGTGGCAATGGGGGGCGCCGTAGGCGCTTGCCCGGGCACGCGCCTCAGTCGCGGCGCAGCGCTCGCCATGTGAACATCACTAAAGGATATGGAGAGTACTAAAGAAGCGGTGCTTAAATATCTTCGCGGCCTAGGCGCCGATGACAACGCGTTTACATTCACTGTCAATAATAACTACCCGGATTTGGTGGTGTGTAGTGGTAGTGGCGGCACTCGCCGACCACCTGCCGCCGTGCGTCTTGATCGTGCCATCCTCCACCGCATCGCGTTCACCGTGTGGCATACGGCTCTGCACCTCGAACGAGAGCGCAAGGTCATTATGCGACCACCTGACCTATATAATTCCACCCTCCAAATCTCAAGTTTTTTTATATTTATTTTTTTAAATATTTTTTTCCCGTTTAAATCTCTTTTTTTATTATATTAAAGTATGCTGCTTAGGCCATCCCTTTATACATTTAAAAAAAAAAAAAATATTAAAACAAAACAAAGACGATAACAAAAATCTCCAGTTATTCATTCATGTGACAAGCTAAATAAATTATTTATTCATAAACCTTGACTCTCAACAGATGATGTTAAATTTCTAGGTGTTATTTTTGTTTTTACGAAGGAAGATCTTTTAATTTACTATATATATAGATGGTTTAGAAAAAAAATGTTTTCTTCTCGATTAGAAAAGGGTGTTATATTAAATTTTATTGTTTATATAAATGAATTCACATTTTTAATTAAACCCATATTTAACGTGATTTTTCAATTCCTTATTTTTATTTTACATTAACTAATGACCAGGAATAATTTTAAAACTAATAATTAAGAAGTCGTGGTGGCTGTGATGATATCGTTGAGAGGAAGGGCACTGGCAACCATCAATCTTTTCTTTTTGACTGCCTCTGCCCTTCCTCTCAACGTAAAAACTATTAGTATAAATCCTTTATTCGACTGAAGGTGCCAACTTTTGATGAAGACTTCAAAAAATTTTAAATAAAGGAACTGATTTAATAATTAATGGAGCCAATAAATAAATTAATAGGCTTTTAAAAGACTTATTTAATAAATTGTAACAATTGTTACGCGAAGGTAGGGACTTATATTCCCATAAGCCAAGTATCACTAATTATGCCTTACTGCTGAAATTTTTTAAACTTAACATTTTATAGAAGAAATTAAATCTAATAAAACATTTTTTCTGGTATTTAGTAAAAAATAAATAAATACCAGATGATTGGACATGCCCTTGGCTTGAACCATTACATTAGCTATCATCCTTCAAAAAAAAAGTTTTTAATGATAACTTATATTCATTAACTATTGCTTTAGAAGCTTTATTTGAAAACCTATTTCAAATAAAATTCCCAACAGCCAAGAACTCGATTACTAAATTAAAACAAACACCTGGCTCCTGGGGCAGAGGTATAGGTCTCTTTTCTTCCACGCCTCGTTGGTGCATTCACTTCTGATTCCACAAACATTTATTGAAATTATATATTAACTACCTGTGCCTAAGTCAAGGTTCGATAGTTCGATGAATTTATTTAAATAGTTTGGATGCCAAATGGTATAAATAAATACTCTTTTGCATGTATCCCAGTATATATCGTGTTTTTAGTCTATAATTGAGTATCCTCTAAAATTTATGTAGCCTAAGGTTCAGAATAGAGCAAAAAAAATTAAATTCCTTGTTCATCAATATAATCAAAATAATTTAATTAAAATAAAGTCATTGATATTTAGGTCAAAGCCCATATTCACGTCTATTCTCTAAGCAAAAACGTTGAATTTTAACATCTGTAAACAACATTATTTTATTTTAACACTTCCTTGCCTCAAATAGCTATTCTGTAAACAAAAACTTTAAAGCCAAAGCGTTACCATTTAGTAAATAGTGTTAAAAATTAAAGCCATGTCTAGAGGATGCCTTTAATACTGTATTTTAACGTCGAATTTAAAATAAAAATGGCGTTCTTAAAAAAGTTTAATTGCTTTGAAATAAAAGCAACATGTTAACGTCACTGTTAAAACTTTGTTTAGAGAATAGCATTTTTTTAATGCTGATTGTTTTTATATTACTTTTTAACACCCATTTGTTAATTTTAAATTTTAACTTCTGTTTTTAGAGAATAGACCTGATTGAGAAATGTATTATAATTGCATCAAAAACCACCCATCTGTTTGTTTCTTTAAATATAATTTCTCCCATATACAAAATTTTTCAATTCTCTCAACATCTGTATTTTTGTAAATTTTACAACAGCCGGGACTTATTCAATATTCCGTTAATTGCGCATTTCTTTATTTATATGATTAATTAGCTTTCGATCTTTATCTGGTTTGTTCTCTATTTGAATCTGTTTAAATGCAATCACTTTTGATTTATCGTCCAATTTGTTGTTGCTGCACCTCCAGATGTGAGAACAAATTTGCTAATACTAATAATAAAAAAGGTCATAAAAAATCTCTCTATTAACTTTTTTTCTTTTTTAAGAGCCAATATTAAAATAATCAAGATGTTGAATGTCAAAAATCATAAATTATTCATTAATTTCTGATTCAAGAAAATAAATGAATTTAATAAATTTAGACAATTTATAAATGGAATTAAATACTTTTAAATTCATCTCTGATGGCTCTAGCCCACAAAGTACCGGGAAAAATAAAATTTCAAACTTATCTGTTTGCACTGTACTGCAAAATAAATTAAATGTGTTTATTAGTTTTTTTTTTAAATTTGTATTTACAGGACAAAAGATATAAATAGGAATAGCCTAAATTTATGATTTAATCAGGAAACCGAAAGGAACTTTGCAGTCAGGAGATTAAATAAAAAAATCTTTTATTTAATTTTTCAACGTTATCGGTCGTCTGTCACGACCTTCTTCAGGGCAAATAATTGTCAACAATACACGATCATAGTTATTTTTATCGTATCGTGTATATTTGACAATTATTTGCCCTGATGAAGGTCATGACAGACGACAAGGGTAAATAATTCAACAACAATACACGATATGATAAAAATAACTAAGATCGTGTATTGTTGACAATTATTTGCCCTGAAGAAGGTCGTGACAGACGACTGAAACGTCGGCAAGTAAAAATTAAAATAAAAGATTTTTTTATTTAATCTCCTGGCTGCAAAGTTCCTTTCGGTTTCCTGATTAAATCTCCACAGCCATAACACATTAAATTAATTTATGATTTAAATAAATTTCATTGGTTGGGCCAGGAAACGAGCCCTACACCCTTAGATACTACCTACCCTCTACCTCTGGCCTGGGAGAATTTTTAAAGTTTACGCCTTTCTTATACAGCCTTCAATTATTTCGGAATTTGCTGGTTGCCTATTACTAGGCGCTCTCTCTATTCATCTCGTATATTGGTATTTGATGATCATCAAATTATTTCTTTCCTTCTAGCGATTTGCCGGGCCTCGAGGCTGCATATTAATTCTCCCCCCTCCCTCTTCAGAAACATAGCAATTTATAATTAAAATATATCTTTAAATTTATCGCTCTGCCTGGTGGTTGGGAGGATCATAACTCACAATCAATGATACTCTTGTGAATCCCATAGTAAATTTTAAATTTGAAAAATATATTTCATAGTTAAATTTTCTACCTGTTTAGGAAATTTAATTTATATATCAAATGTTAGTTTTTGAAAAAAATTTTATAGTATGACGATTACTTTTTTTAGACCTCCAAGGTTGCTTAAATATTAAAAAAGTAATAAGTAGCTAAGCACTTAACTAACCTAAGTTATGATTATATTTCCTCTTCAGTAACATCTCTATCTCCTTCTTTCATTAACGCACTCTTGTTCTTCAAGGTTAGCACTTTAATCTAAATATACTTTCTAGCTTAAATTATCCTTTTGTCATTATATTTAATTGTGCGTTTTTATGAATCAAACAAACCTTAGTACACAAATCAACCAAGAGATATTTTATTATCCTCGGATCAAGAAACGATTTTAACAATCAAAAATAATTTAAATTATTCTTTTATTAAATAATCTATATGATTTTTTTTATGCAGGAGAACTAGAGCAAATAAATTTTATGAAAACTTTTGACTAAAAAAGTTAATTTACCTCGATTATTATGATTGTTTCACTACACTGTTCAAATATTAATATTAACAACAAAAGCCGAATACATTTTCTTTTATCTTTTACTTATATATTGTTTTTTTTTTTCTTATGTTGCAGCATACTTATGACGCGGCGCAGCGTTCCGTCTCCAAAGGCCGCCATGTGAGTGTCTTTTTTGTTTATTTATTTTATTTCCTCTCTTCTCTCATTCTTTTTAAATATTCGCTAGAACTGATTGATCCTCTGAAAGTTCTCTTTGAATTAAACTCACACAATAGACACCATTCTGTAGTCCAAAGGGGATTCAATTAAACAGACATGCTAGGAATTTTTTCTTAAAACCTACACACATCTCATTGAAATTCCTTATTCGAAGATTCAAATTGATTTAAATATTTGGCATTAATACAATTATTTCAATTAACTTACAAGATTAAAAAAAGATTAGAATGATAGAGAGGGAGAAATGTTGATAATGTAGACTTGCTTAAATCCCCAATAATTGATATTTTTTATTTTATTTATGGTTTTTAGGCATCGAAGGCCATTAAGACCCCGTCTCTATTTCAATTGGATTGACTAACAATTGTGTGGTGTGCGTTAAGTCACACCAGATTTTTTTAAATTAAAATGATTTTTCTTTAAATTCCCCATTTAAAATTATTTATATTGTTTTTAATTGAAATAATTTGGATCGTTGCCAATTAGCTATTAGTACAGGATTCCGTCCCCACCCCACCCCTCTCCCCACTCTCTCAGGCCCTGGTCCAAAGGTGAGAGCCCATTGGCTATCCAAAAACTTCCTTTATATTTAATAGGAAGGTCAAAGAGAGTTCAGTAGAGAGGGAGCTGTGATAAGTGAAGCACCTTCCGTGTTAAAAAAATTTCACCCTTCATTTGGGACATGGCGTCGCTTGGGGGCAGACGTGTCCAGCCTGGGCTCCTGTTAAAGATTCGCGTTTCTTCTAAACTTTAAGGACATTTGAGGTAAATTTCATCTCTCCACGTTCATTAATACTTGGTTTATTATTTTAAATATTAGAAATATAAATGCCTCCCCCAAAAAATTATTATTTTTTATATATAAACACAATTGTGATTTTATAAAAATGTATTCAAATGAGGGAGTGTGAAAATTTAACAAAATATTTTTATATGGGGGTGGTCCGATTGTTTCTAGGCGATAAGTGCATTTATTTTATTAATTTGATAAAATATTTAAAGGCAAATACTAAAAATAATTGATTCGGCTCTCTCTGCTTGTCTCTCTCTTGCAAGGCTCTGAATGCAAGTCAGGACAAGTTAGTTGGAGGAGTTAATAGGTAGGCCTACCTAGCATAGCTTAGCATATGGATTATAAAGTTGAGTATTGGCTAAAGTATAGGAATATTCTTGTAGTTTATATCTAAAGTATATCATTTTTCATGCAATTGGATGATTCGTATTTTCTTTCATTTAAACTTAACTAGCTGCGTCACACGTCTTGAGTGGGCACACCTAGTCAGGCAAATTTCGACTTGCTGGACTCTTTATTAGTTAGATATTTAGTTCCATTTTTTAATAGAGAGGGGATCAATCAATTCATTTATTAGCAGTGGTGAATGACATCCAATCCACGGGATTGCAACTCAAAGCTAGATTAAATTTTTTATAAGATCTAAATAAAATTTAAAATATATCCTCTCAATGTAACAAATTAGGGAAAAAATGACTGTCCGCTTTCGGTGGGCTTCTCTCATTGATATTTAGTTTTTTTCAAATAGAAACCTCAATACCTAGTATGGGCCCGCGTGTGGCGGCCTCTTAATAATTGCTTCAACATTCACTTCAATTTTTACTTTTTCGTATATTAAGCCTAAACAACATATTATAATCTTTAAAAAATTCGACCTCGAAATTTTGATAATTCTCAGAAAATTTCACAAATCAAGCTCAGATTCCCTCTGAGCTTAATTTTGAAATTTTTATTGAGAAATTAAAAACACTATTTTACAAGTTTCAATGATTTATTAAAAATTAGCCTTTTTCAACACTTTGACACTCATATGTGAAATTACTTCTGAAGATGATACAAGAGTTAATTTTTAATATTTCATTTTGAATTCTAATGTACTACCGGAATCTAAATATATACACAAAAAATCTGGTGTGACATAAACAGAGCACAACTTTCAATTACCAAAGGTAAGAGAAAATATTGTGCTGTTGCTATCATCACACCAGATTTTTGTTAATGCATACATAGTTTGCACAGAATCGTGTAAGTACTAGCAAAAAGAGATCACGCTCGTAACATAACGCACACATACTTTTCTGTTATTTTTTATAATTTTTATGACATGTCTCTAAATTTTCATATAGACCACTGAATATGCAATCTTGAGGGATTGAAATATTTGCAATTGAATTTAATTATCGAGAGAGGAAAAGCTGAATTTTTACTCCTTTTCTTTCAATCTATGTTATCCAAATCTAGAGTATTTATCATATCTAATGGGAAAATGGTCTTCGGGGCTTGGTGTAGGGGTTAGCGTGCTAACTTCGTGTACCAAAAGTCGCGGGTTCGGACCCCAGGCAGTCGATGATTTTATTTAAGCCATTTGGATAACAAATGTCTTAAATAAGAATGCCTGGACCCCCAATATGTATATTAATCAATAACGGGTATCGTAAAAGTCTTATATGGCCTGAGTTGCCGAAAAGACTGTGTGTATGTGTGTGTGATTGTCAGTGTGAATGAAAAAAAAAGTGTGTTTAAATAAAAAAAAAAAAAAATGGGAAAATGATCCATCCCCCTTTTAATTTGTCGACACCTTAAATCTACCTTCTCCAATACGAAATACAGTTAGAATTTATTATATTCATATTTAATTTTTCTCTTCACATATTAATATTATTTGCGATTATTTAATTTCATACTTTTTCAAAGTCCAGGCGTTTAAAAAAAAAATTTTAATCCATTTGATAATCTGTTGTCCATATTTCCACTATGGCTAAATAGCAAAACGAAATTATAAAGAAATAAGATAGATATTGATAAAAGTAATATACATAGACCAGCGTTAGAAAGCATAGAAGAATTATAATGAAAGCGAAGAAGGATTTGGAAATAATTTTGATTACAAGTTCGTTCATATTTTGAGATTGAAATTCTTCTACTTGGTGACTGGAGATGTTAGTATGGTTTTAACAAAAAGAAGAATGAAGATTAGATTATTTTTAATAAAATTAATTTAGAAATATCCATATTAATAAATAAATATTTCTTGGAATTTTTTAAATTACTTTTATAAATAAAATTTTCTGTAATTATAGTTAAAAAAAAAATGCCTTAGACTCCAATAGTAAGTTAAATTAGAACCCAAGAGGTTAAATTTATAACATAGGAATCTATTTATTTAGTATTGGAAGTTTTTTTATATAGCTGGTTAATTAATGTAGTATAAGGAGAATAAAAAGAGAGAGCAGCTAATAATATTTTCTTTTATTATATCCTCAATGCTGACGTTTCGGTCCTGTTTAGGGCCATCCTCTGATCTAGAAGATGGCCCTAAACAGGACCGAAACGTCAGCATGGCGATAATAAAATTAACTTTTATTATACCCTCTCTCTTTTTATTCTCCTTCTGCTGATTGTGAATCTATTTATACCATATAATTCCATGCTATGTCCATCTGTTTGTGCCGTTTTGATATCTCCACCACCAGTATGAATTTTGAAACGAATTTTAGATCTTCTAAAGATTAAAGAAAAATTATTTCCCAAAGTATTATAATTTTCTTAGTTATTAATCTTTGAAGTTGAGTATTTTCTTATAGGAAGGATATTGATAGTCTTCTGATTAAAATAATTAATTCAAATAGCATCTTGTAAAAATTAATGAAAACAAATGTTGAGCTTTTATTTGCACATGATTAAGAATTCAGTATTTTAAAAAAAATATGATAAACACAAATAAAAAAAAAAATTACCAGAGGAAAATTGGGGCGGAGCCATTTCGCCGATCTTTGATATGAAAGACAAGGTGAGTGGCTTCAGGGGGGTTCAATGGGCTAAATTAGAATATACATTTTAAAGCTCGAAATATATAACTTACTTGAGAAAAATTTCTTGTTTTTTTCTCTTAAAAAAAAAGTGAAAATATATCAATATATTTTATCTCGGCTTTTTTGGTTTTTGAAAGTCACTCCCCCTCCTCTTAAGATTCTGTTGATAAAAGATTTGAAGAAAACAAAAATAAAATGTATACAACCACAAACAACAAATAAATTCCAACTTAAGCGCTGAATCGCAAAGCTTAATCTTTCTCATTCTGCTTTTAAGAATGAAATAGATCTCAATCAAGATTATCTAAAGAATAAATTCCTTTAAATAAATTTGGTTTTAGTTATGTTTTTAGACAGAGAGCATAATTTCTATTTTTATTTTGTCTTACGTTAAGCAAATAAATTACCGAGTCCAGAGAAAGTTGTGTTCTGTGCTTGTCACACCAGATATTTTATATCGACATATATTAGGAATGTGTTGGTTAAAGCTTTTGTGGTTTGAATTATTATTATTAGGAGAAACCTTGTACAGTATTTAGGGTATATATTTTTAATAAATAATTTATACAAAAATGTGGTCTATAATTAAAAATTCTCCTAATAATGACATATATTAGGTTTCCGGCAGTACAATGTACAATACAATTCCAGATATAAAATTTATAAATATAGAAAAATAGACCAGTTACACTAGATTTTTTTTTCTTTTAAATTGTTAATAAAATTAAAAAATTAAATATAAGAAAGATGGATGTTAATTAGATTTTTTTGTCAATTTATTTTAATTATAATTATGTAAAGATATATATGTATTTTTCTATTCTTATACATTTTTTCTTTTATTCTAATATAGTACTGCCTCAATCTATATATATGTCGACTCAAAAATCTGGAGTGACAAGCACAGTACACAACTTTCAGTTACCGATGGTAAGAGAAAGTTATGTGCAGTGCAACCAGCCACACCAGATTTTTTCTGGTGGGAGATAAAAAAATCACTTGGCAGAAGGAGTGAAAAGACGATGGCCATATATATTTTTTCTGGTTTTATTGGACATGTCACCGAATGAGGGTTTTTGCAGCTTAAAAGGGGATGAAAAGAGAGGGTTGGATGGTCACGAATGAACGGGACAAAAAGCCCTCTTCAAAATGACTTTATTCGTGAAAGAGAATCCCTTAAAGTGCCAAGTTCATTTAAATCATAACTTAAAATAAACTCCAAAAGTTTTGCCCTCTTTCATTTTCTATCTTATTAATAAATAAATAAATATCCCAAAATAAATTTTTAATGTAGAAAAATGAACAAATGCTTAAATGATCTTTAGAGCGGGCGCTGGAGGTAGTTGAGTAAGCAAAATGTGAGGACCGAATTCTGTCAATGGATTTGGACTAAGAATAGCTCCTAGAATAAGGATCCGGATCTTGCCTGGCCAATTTTTGGTCCAATTTTTTTTTTTTACCCCCACTCCTCTTATTTGTAAGGTAATCAATGGAATACGTGCTAAGATAATGTGAAGACGCAATTATGGTCAAATTCTTCAAATCCTTTTAAAATTTAAAATATATTTCGTATATTAATAATTATTCTAAGGTGGTAAAGGGGATAATTACCCCTCCGAGATTTTTTTTTTTTTTTTGAAAACATTCACACTTTTTTCTCATTCACACTCACATTCATACAGTCTTTTCGGCAACTTAGGCCATATAAGACTTTGACGATAACCGTTGTAGAGAATATATCTATTGTGGGGTCAGGCATTTCTATTTAAGCCATCTGGTATCCAAATGGCCCTCCGAGATTTGAAAAAAATATTTTTCTTAAAAATTAAATTTTATTTTTAATATAAAATTTTTAAAATTAATATTTTATTTGTACATATAGAGCCTATTCTATCTATTTATTCTGGTAAACAAGTACAGAATGCAACTTACCGAAAGTGTTCGGCCAGTCCCACCAGATTACCCTCCTCGCCCTGTGATGGTCAGCCGCAGGCGGCCCCGTGCTAGAGTAGGGTGGTTCAGGAAGGCCCGAGCCAGAGTAATGAAGGCGCGATTTACGCAGTTACCGAAAGATTTGCTTTACATGAACGTTTTTGCAGAATAATGTTTTGATTTATTTTTAAAAATGATATAAATAAAAAAAAAAATAAGTTCAAATAAGCACGAAGGGAAAAAAAGCATGAAAACTCAAAAAAAGCATAAAAAATGCAATCTCAATACACTTAGTTTTTCGTAATTCGTGTGGAAAATTAAATATCTAATGGTTTAAATAAGCATTTTGCTTAAAATCCGGTCTTTATTTATAATATTACCCAAAATGGATGTCTTCTGTCTCCCTTAGACCACGTTTCATTGATTAGTTAATCTAAACTCGCCTCATTTTCTCGAAACGTTGCCAAAAAAAATTCAATAGCTACATTAAAAAATTTAATTCCCCAAGGATGGAAAATATTATAAAAGAAATTTATTTTATAAGCTTTCTTAAATTTTTTTATAGCTATGTTAATTGGTTGACATAGAAATCACAAGATGATTTACAGACAGCAATCATAAAAAAAAACGGAAGCTCTAATAAAAGTAGTAATGTCGTTTTAAGGATCTCTGCATTTATGGGATCGTTTGCAAGTGGGTCCAAAGTCGTCAATTAATATCTGGCCGAGGGTTGGCTGATGTCCAAAACCCTACGCCCTTACGCCCTTCAGTGCCATTCATCCCAGAGCCCTTTGTCCTAATCCTCCAACCTATTTAGCCTTCTACTCTCTCGCAAACATCCTCCAATCTATAGATATTGTTCTCTACGATTAATGATACAAACAAACCCTCAATTATTTGTCTTATACAGTTTTATTTATTTTTCCATTTCATATCAAAGAAATTAGAGATGAACAGATAACGCACTCTATATAGGTGCTAAAATATATATAGTAGCCATAGAGTCCTTTAAAATTATAGGAAAACCCCGGATTATCGGGATATTAGTTAATTATGAAGTTTTTTTTTTTTTTACAATTTTTATTAATCTTTTTAATTTATCCTCATAAATTTATTTTTTTTAATTAAATGAGGCTTTATTTTTTTAAATTTCTATTTAACCATACGCTATTCTGACGTCCCAATTAGTCCGGATAATCGAACTTATACTGAAATATAAAAAGTATAATGAATAATTGTACTCTCTCAAGTGAAAGTTGTATTTATTTTGTGTCGCTATATATTTAGTTTCTGGCAGTATATTAGAATTAAACTTGAAAAATGTATAAGCATAGAAAAATATTTATATTTTGTTACTATTTAAATATTATTTTTAATCTCTCAATGGTGACAATATAAATTATAGAAGATGAAATAAAAAGACCCTTCAGAACAATGGTGTTAAAAATACTTGGCACTCCCTCCTTCAGTTATTAGATAAGTAAAACTGTTAATATTTTAACACCCTCGTCCTGAAGATGGGGTGATGTTTAGTCTCCCAAACATCGATAAGGGAAAATAAAATAATTCAGGCCGAACACAAATATTTCTTTGTATTTTATCTTCTATCTGTATTACGACCTTCTTCCACACTGTCTTTGATATAAAATTTCCGAATTAATTTAAAAGTTGAAAGTTGACTCATAACCAGCGCTTGTGACTCAATACTCACGAATGCGCAACTCAACTCAGACACGTTCGTATGGTTGCCTAGCAAAGATCCAATAGGCGGTCCTGCATCATATTCCCATTTCAGCTCTTGTGTTTGTCTTTCGCTTTTGATTCCTTTATTTGACTTCCGTTCATAGTTCCCAAGAGATTTGTTTAAAAAAAAACTATTTGATTATTCTGATAATTATGGTTTATTAATACAGTTTTTAACAGGTCTTAGAATTATGTCATCGAAAAACTCACGGTCACATTATTTATTTCGTGTCTTCATCATTATTAATCAAATGTAAGCCCTTTCCAACTAGTAGGATCATTTGCGTTATGATACCACATTCTATTAACCTATTCATTTAACACTTCATTCAATTTTAATCATGGGCGTAACTAGTGGGTGCCGGGGGGCCCCCATAATGCTCCCTGCCCCAAGAAAAATTGAGAAAATATGGGGCTTTCCAGGCTTCCCCCCCAGTCAAATTCTCTAGTTACGCCCATTATTTTAATCTTCATTTTTTTAATTTAATAGATTTTTCTTTGTCTCCAAGGGGTGGGTGGGGTCAAGGAGACTTCTAAAAGAGAGAGTGACAGAAACTGACCAACACCTTTCTTGTCAAATTTTCTTTTACGTGCAACCTTGATTTATCCCCAATAAAACATAAGCAAAATTCACACCTAAATGGCCTCTGTTCGAAGAGAGTTAAAAAAAAAATTTAATAAATAAATGGCGAAACCATTAATAAAATTAAGTTGAAATTCTTTTGAAGGAAAAATCGCATCAATAAATGAATACTTCATATTATTAATTAATCCACAAATTAAATTTAAAATTTTATAGCGGAAGAAACTAAATATGCTGGCACGATTAAATTAAGGTTATGGGGAAAAGACAATCAGCGACTGCTTCCCAATTTATTAGCAAACATTTCGGTATGCCACCATCCTCATTGCATCAAATTATACGATTGTGGAGCGTTTGACAACACTGAGGATGGGCTTTGCGTTAGGCATACCGAAATATTTTGCAAATAAATTATTTTAACGTGGAAATCAGTCGCTGGTTATCTTTTCTCTATAAGCTTTATTAAAACATAATAAATTAATTTATATTATACTATGCTTTTTGATGACATCATATTATTAGGATTAACTTTCTAAAGAGTTAAAAAACACTAGCCTACTACTTTGAGTATTTCAAAATTAAGTGTTTATTTAGATTAATAAATAATTTCAGAAGTCATTAAATAAAAAAAGAGCTTATATTTCCTTCATAATTCACCCTCATCATGATATCTATTTCTGATCCAGATGGAATAACCAAAGTTTTTGTTTGTTTCAGGGAGGAGGTTCATCGGGGCACACGCATAGTTCCCGTGGGGTGGGTACACCCGGCAGCCTGTCGGCGACGTCAACGGCGGCGTCGTCGTTGGCCGGCAGCCGGCGTAGTCGAAGTTCCAGAGATGTTATGGACTTATGCTACGTGACCGAACGAATTATTGCAATGTGGGTGCCTGGCGATGTGAGTGCCGCCGCCTATGCCAAGGGACAACAACAGGCCGCACGGATGCTGCAGACCAAGCATGGAAACAACTATATGGTGAGTAATTTGTAGAATAGTTTATAAAACGGAAATCCGTAAGCTAAATTTTCAAAAAAATTTTTATTTTTATTGAAAGCAGAAGCCAATGTTATTAACAAATGAAGAGCTCACGGGAAAAACATAATTGCCATTTTATCCAATTATTTACCAGGCCATTGGTAATGTTTGTTTACACAGTTATTTCATTGTACGGTGTTTCTTAAAGTGTGAATATTTTTGGCCCTATTACGTTTTTCAAAATCATGAACTAACACATAAAATTACTTCGATTTTGCCCCAAAAATACAAACAAGCAAAAATGGACTTGTAATTAAAATAAATTGCCATTTTGGTACTTAACATGTGTGCAACTTTCCAGCTTGTTAGGTAATTCATTGCTCGTCCTTATACTAACAAATTAGGGATGGCGGATTACCAAGGTGGGATTAAGGAATATGTTGATGATCAAACATTAGTCTTAGGACCAGAAACTTAGATAGGCTTCATAGTGAAATTTTATTATTAAAAAAAAAAAAACAAACCCAAAATTAAAAAAATAGTTTACTAGAGACACTAATTTTTCTTTGACGTTCAATGAACAAAAATTTGTTTTTAAATTTAGTTTTTACTTTCTCTTTTGCGTATAATGAATTAGGGTTTAAAAAAATAGATTATATACTGTAGCCAGTATATTTTCAAATTTATTTTTAATTTAATATTCTTTCAAATTAAGTAATCAAGTAAATGATGTCGGACACAGTAGTGGTAATGTCTCTGGTTTATAATTCAGGTGTTCAACGTGTCTGAGCCTCGAAGGGCAGCTCGATCCCACCATGAGAGAGTACGCGAATTGGGATGGCCTGCCGAACTTGCGCCACCCCTTGAAAGGCTCTGCACTGTTTGTAAAGATATCGACTCTTGGTTAAGTGGACACCCTCAACGCATCGCCGTCATCCACGCAAGGTAATTAACCTTCTACTAGATTATATTCAACTACATTTTTGAATCCTCCTCCCTCCCACTACCTGAAAAAATCATTTTGTAATGTATTTTTTTACAATATCCCACACTCATAACAATCGCTTTTAGAAATCCATTCAAAATCTTGTCAGATGGTCGATTATTAGAAAATAATCCCTCACATGAGTTAGATAAACAAAGATAATTGATTTGTATAATTTCGGTTACGAAAATTTAAATATTTTACTATCATCAAGATTCCTCTTTTGTATAATGTTGTTGACATTGATTCGTGAGTAAATTGACCTCAACCGCGAATAATAACTGGAAGGAATGACCCGAGAGGGCCTTGTGTCATAATATGATATTGACGCTTTTGTCAAAATTTAATGTTCGAATTAGAAGGAGGTAGAAACAAATTTGCATTATAATACGGCTTAGGCTATTCATTCTGACTTGTCTAACAATTATATTAAATTATTCTTTGGAAATCGTGTGCGAGAGAGAGATAGAGAGTAAAAGTTGAGAAGTTTTAAAACAGAAGGTGGTCGAGACTTTTATATTTTTTTCTTTCTAAGCAAATACAAAGTTCATAAGTTCGAGAGAGTGAAAAAGAAAAAAGAATAAAAAAAAAAGAATGAAATAAATAAAAGTTAACAAGATAGGGGGAATTTTGAAATGTTTTGAAAAAGTCAAGATGAAAGCGAATCAAAGGCGAAACAACTTGGATAAAATTAACAACAAAGTGATAAAAAAAGGTTATATTTGAATGAAAATAACAATAGAAAAAAAAATATTAAAAGAATTATGGAAGAGAAGAGTCTCTTTGAGGATGCCCACCCCATCCAAGATACCCAATCCAGGTGAAAGATATTTCGAAGTCCTCACGGTCAGTGAGCGCTTAAGTCAATATCATTAAAGGTTGGGACAGAGAAGTTCCACCTCAAAACGCTCCATACAGCTAGTAATAATAATCATCATACTATAATATCCAAAAGCCGAAGGAGGCGTTTCGAACAAAATTGATTCGTCCATCCTCAGTCCTTATAAGACTCTACTTAAAAAAGACTTTTCTCTAAAGTAAAGGTTCTTAAACTTGTGTAGTTCGCGGATCCCCTATTTAAACTTCTTCTTTCTCACGAACCCCTTTCTAACTGTAAGACCACTTCGGGGAATTTTGAGGGTCCACGGACCACAGTTTAAGAATCCCTGCTCTAGAGTTTTAGAGAAAAGTCATCGACGAGCAAATGCATCAAATTTATTCTTGCCCACTATTTGAAAATTTTAAATACCCTCTCTGACTTAAAGTTTTAAATTTCCCTCACTGACTACACTTCCTCTCTCTCTGGCCAATCAGCGAGAGAGAGTGGTAAACAGGCACATAAATCGGAAGTCAGTGGCTATCGCTTTATATATAGTAATGATATTTAAGTTTGAATGGGTCAGGATTTCCTGCTTTTGCATTGAACTGATTTTAGAGAAATTTTCATTTTTATAAAAAGTAGCAAGTACTGATAGGTGTACAGGAGGGGTGGGGACATACACAATCAAATTCATCTCGAAAATTTCTTTACCTGCAGTAATTTTTATTTAAATTCATAAATCTCTTTTTTTTTAATGTTAAGATAGAAATACAATAATATTTAAACTTTATTTTTATCTATAATATAATATATTTCATTTGAAATTTATTTTCTGTCCGCTCATAAATATAATATCCAAACGTAAAAATAACCTATCCTCTTCTTCATAGAGGATTTATTTTTTTTTATTTTGATTTGTGTGCGTAGCAAAGACAAACTGCAAAGCGATCGTCGTCTTTTTGGCGCCACATGGCTTTCTAGCTCTCTTTGGAGCCCACGTGCTTTTTAGTGCCGGAAATAGTCCTTCTCCATTTTCCTTCACTCTGTTTTAAACAAGAAAACAGCAGACTCCAATAAATTCCGATTCGAATCTGTTCATTATTGTAAACCTCATTAGAATGTCATTAATTGTGGCATGTCAAACTAACGGAGAATTTTTTATATCACAAAGAGATTACAAAACTCGTAAATTATGTCACTAGTGTACAATCATTTATTTATTCATTGATTTTTATTTTTAAAAATTTAAGATTTACCACCAAAAAACAGGACGGGGGTTTGGATTTGATGTTTTTTTTATTATTATTTATTCAAGTTCTCGGCAATTGAGGCCATTTAGATCCCTCTTTAATTATTTCGATTTAATGGTAGCCAATTACATTGAAATAAATTCTCGCATGAGACGGGATTTGAACCCGCGACCCTTGGTAAAGAAGGCCAGCACGCTTATATACACTGCACCAACGCCCGGAAAGATAGGAAAATTGGTTGCCATGGTAACCAAACAAACTCCTGTTAATTTAATTATGTAACCAAAACGAAGATGTTTCATTACTTGCTCGTCCACTTCTTAGAAAAATAATTAATTTATTTTTAACATACAAGTGAATTCCCGTTCATATTTATATATAAAATTCATTTTAAATAAATCTAATCTATGCCTTGGTCATAAACAATGAATGGTAAATTAATAATAAAATGTAAGTGATTGTTGGTTAGAAATTTTTTTTGAATATATTAATTTGTTCCTTTAATGATAAATTTATGAATGGATTTTTTGAAAAATAATTTAACAACATTAAAAATTATCCCTTTTGTTAATATTGACTTTTTCTTTACTAAATAAAATTAATGAAGAGTTGATTAACATAACCTCACAAAATAGATAAACTACATTATAGCAATTATTTTTTTTTAAATCATGTAATTTTAATTGAAACACACCCAAATAATCATTTCTTTATGTTAATGAACTTTCTTTATTTCCTCAGGGGCAGTAAAGAGAGAATTGGAGTGATCATTGAGGCCTACATGCATTATTCGAGCATTTGCGGATCGGCTGATCAGGCACTTGATAGATTCGCAATGAGAAGATATTTGGACGACAAAATAGGAGATCTTGACCAGCCTTCACATAAGAGGTAAAAAAAAAAAAAAAAACTAGGTCAATTTTGTTTTTTATCAAATCTTTATCCATGGCCTTTAAGAGCCTTGATAATGTAACATGTTTTGTATAAAAACAAAATACAGGATTTTACAATCCTTTAGATTTGTCTTTTTTTATACCCTTAAAAAAATATAAGATTTTTTTTTTTAATATTATTCATAAAAATATTTTTAAGTTTATTAAAATTTACCTTATCTTATTACATCTCAGGTTTATTCTATTGGCCTTGACTTTTTTTTTATTTATTTATTATTTATCTAATCTCAAAAACTTCTTATCATGAAATATTGCTATAATTTCATTTTTTTTTTTTTTTTTTTTTTTTTGCAGATATGTCGAGTATTTCTCCGGGCTTTTATCAGGCAACATCCGAATCAACACAGCTCCGCTTTATTTAACGCATGTGACCGTTTTGGGCGCTCCGATTTTTGAAGCCGGTCCTTCAGGCGGTTGTCGAGCGTTTTTGAAATTGTACGAGGGGCTGGTACCCGTGTACACTTCTGGAGTTCATACTGTAGCTGCTGGTACCCGACAGTTTACTGTGAATGTTGCAGCTGAAAGAGGACGCCGAGGACTTCAATTGAGAGGCGATATTTTGCTCAAATGCTACCATCGGTTGGTTTTAATTGTTTTTTAATTGAGAACGAGTTAGCAATTTAGAATATTTGGCATTAATTTAATGAAAGTATTGCAATAAAATCTAAAAAAATTTGTGAATTACATGTTATTTTTTGGTCATCTTTATATGCTACTTACAAAATTTAAAAAATGTTAATAAAAATCAGGGTTGTTCGGTTAAAACCACTGAATTAAACCGGTTTTAACCTCCTGGTTTTAATCCAATTTTGAGCAGTTGCTTTTATTGAGTGACCATTTAATTTTAATTTCGCACTCTGTGAGGATTTTTTAAAATTATATTCCTCAGTTAAATGAGATATTAATAAAGAAAATTTGATATCAAGGGTTTTTATAGGCTACTATCGAAAACTAAATTCCTAGACAAAAAAATCTGGTGTGAATGGCTGCACAACATTACTTTCTCTTAAATTCAGACACCATTTTTTGGGACCCACTTTTTTGGACTCAGGGGGCCTCAAAACGTATTTCCATAAAAATCTCGTCATCGAATTTTTAACATGATCGCAATACTTTCTATGTGTTAACTTATTTATGTTTATATCAATATTATAGGATAAAATTGACAAAAAATTGTGGTTAAAACCAATTTTGGTTTATTTTACCATTGACCAATGTCCTGGTCAAAATCTAATAAAAGTGTTTTTTTAACAACTCTGATTAAAAATGAATCACTTGAAAATATGATAAATAGCCTACATTTAAAAACAAATACTTTGTTTAGACTTTTTTAAAAAAATTTTGCATGTCACATTCAGAGTTACAAAGAATTTCCATGCTATCAAATGGTAAATTTGTCTTTTGCACCCAACAAAATTCTTTATAAATGAAATTGTCTTCAAGGACATGATTTCATTTGGCTTGCATTTTTTATTCAACTTTGAAATCTAATTTCTAAAATTTTCAAGCGATTCATTTTTCCTTTAAATTATTTAAGTTCAAAATATAGGGCTACTAAAAATTATAAATTTGAATTCAGTTCTGATCTAAATATAGAATTTACTCTGTAATATGTATTGCAATATTGAAAAGGAAATTGAAAATTTAAAGAGGTCAGAGTCAAACTTTTTAAAGCTAACTCCATATCTTTAATTTGTATCTACAACATCATATTGTATAAGATGTCATGAAAATGAGTTTACTTTAAAAAAACATTTCCTGTCTACTATTTTTCAATTTTCCATTTTAATAAAAACATCGATTGAGTTTTAATGGAGACTGGAACTTAAAAAGTTTTTGTATAGTGATTATTATTTCTTTGTTACTTTTTAAATTTATAACCCGAGTAAAAATTATTAAAAATGATTGAGGGATCCACATACCCGCAGCTAGTCTGCATAGTGCACCTTTAGGGACACACACCCGCAGCAGGGACACACTGTGAGTCCCTAAAGTTTCAGACTAGCTGAGGGCATGTGGATCCTTCGATCATTTTTAATCATTTTTACTCGGGAAAGTAAACATGTTTAAATGATTTGTATGCCTGTGTTGCAATTACATATCATTTAATATGAATGAATTTTATAAAATCTATAATTTTTTTTGATTTTTAGTCAAAAATTAATATAAGTACCATAGTTTAAAAAAGTATATTACTAATTTTGTTAATTGGTTTTTGTTTTAGCAACTACGCGGCAGGGTCTGGTGACTCGCCTACACGTAGTGCAACTCCCTTAAGCGGTGCTAGTGGCGGTGGTGGCGGCGGCGCTGGCGACCGCCCCCACCGCGAACTTATTTTCGCCTGTCAATTCCATACCTGTGCAGTTACCGATTACACCCTCACATTCACCAGACAACATCTGGATAAAGCCTGTAACGGTAAGAACCAACACTCTCTTTAAATTTGTATTAAAAATAAATAAAAACAGAGGCCTTCGTGGAATAAGTAAAATGAAAACATTATTTTATTTCCGATATCTTCATCTTTTTGTTCAATGCATTATCACAATTGTTATTCTTAAAACTTTTGTATTCCAAGATAAAAGCCAGACAGATTATAAACTGATTCAATCTCGAACAGCTTTTAGAGTCGTTTCCAAAATCCACTTGAAAACTTTAAAGTCGATATAAATTGTGCAGGGGGATAAATAGAATAAATTTTAATTTTTAAAATATATAAACAAAGAAACTCAAATGAACTAAATAGTCAGAATTATTAATTTAAAATTTGAAAGCCCACAGATCCCACAGATAGACTGGGAATTCCGGGTTCGATTCTCGGAATTTTGGCACACCATCAATCATCTCATATTTTGTTAAAAATATATAATGTCTATGATATGCAAGGATCAATTTTTTTTTTTTTTTTTTTTATAATTAAAAACATTCACACTTTTTTCTCATTCACACTCACATTCACACACACATTCATACAGTCTTTTCGGCAACTCAGGCCATTTAAGACTTTGACGATAACCGTTGTAGAGAATATATCTATTGTGGGGTCAGGCATTTCTATTTAGGCCATCTGGTATCCAAATGGCTTAAATAAAATCATCGGACTGCCTGGGTCCGAACCCGCGACGTTTAAGGATCAATTTATCAAACAAAAATATTTTCTAGTCTTACATATTTTTACTTTCAGGGGGGTTGGAGAATGATAACCAGCAATTTTATAGCTCCACCTGACGTCCTTTTATTTGGCAGATATTTCGATGCGTAAGACACACATCATCTTCAGTGCCGCGCTTTAAAATTTAATTTACAAAAATATAAACAAAGATGAATATTAAATAATACAGTTTTTTTGAAAATTTTTTAAAAAATACTCACAGGATATAGTAGGTGGGCTTTGTCTATTAATATCAAATGCCTTAGGGGCGTTAAACATAGTGGTGAGGTGCCTTCTCTAAGCTGATGACCGCTCTGTGTCCAAAGCAGAATTGATATTAAAATAATATAGAGCAATCTATTAAAAGAACGGACAACTAAGTTTTTAAATTAATCATTAGATGGCACCTCCTTATTGATTTTGTTCTAATATGAATTTTAAAATATAATTCAATTTTAAGAAGAAAATTTTTTTTTCTCTCACATTAATAGATATAAAAATAAAAAATAAATACACAAAATATACAAAGGTTAAAATAATTATAGAAAGATATAGATAAAATTTTTTTGTATACATAAACAAAAATCACAAAAGGGTTACCATCCCCTCTATTTGAGAAATGCTATATAATACATATTAAGGTCTTTAGTATCTGTCTGATGGTTCACAGCATGAGTCGAATTGAGATATATATAGCATTTCTCAAGGAATTCTCTTTTTTGCCTGTCGCCTTCATAATGTAGAATTTTCAAACCATCAAAGGCAAACTGGTGGCAGTTATTAGTGGCATGTTGTGCGAGAGCAGTGGAGGTTTTGCCACTACTAACCGAGTATTTATGTTCTTGTACTCGAATGTGAGCCGACCGTTTAGTTTGCCCGATGTAACACTGTTGGCAATCCAGGCATTGTATTTTATAGATGATATTTTTATGTCTCATTAAGGGGATGGGGTCCTTGTTGTTATATAAGGCAAACAGGCTGTTCATTGGTTTGGAAATTAGGCTAATTCCAATGTTGTTTAAAATGTGCCTAATTGTATCCGTTATGCCACCTATGTAAGGGAATGTGATATAAATAGGTCCGGATTGGGGATTGGTTGTATTTTTATTGAATGGCATAAGAGCATTATTTTGAGTTAGTTTCGTTTTTTTCTTATTGGCAAGATTTTTAATTAATCTATTGACAAAATAAGGGGGGTAGGAGTTTTTTAAGGCCATGGTTCTTATATTATTGAGATTTTCAGGAATGTATTGATCATCACATATATTAAACACCCTTTCAATAAAATAGCTAAGAGCGTTCACTTTATAAGTGAGGGGTATCTGCGAGTGAAAATTAGTCAGTCTATCACTAGTATTCGGTTTCTTAAATATGTCGAATTCAAGTTTTCCTCTTGCGTCTCTATGTATCTTTAAGTCCAAAAAATTAATCATGCCGTTGTTTTCCGTCTCCATTGTGAATTGAATGGCCGGGTGGAACGAATTTAGTTCATCTAGAAAAATATTTAGTTGGCTTTGTTTTACTGCCGTAAGGCTATCGTCAACATAGAGGAAAAAGAAAGGCAAGCCCTTTGGTTCTATGATCTGATGAAATAGTTTCTTAAGAACAACGGCAGCTGCTACCCCCGATATACTTAAACCCATTGGAAGGCCTAATTTTTGCTGATAGTATTTCCCTTCAAATTTTATATAATTAAAATTAGTGCATAGTTGTAATGCTTCTTTAAAAATAGCGTTGTTCAGCTTTGTATTGGGTTCAATAAGGGCCCAGTACTCATCTATTATGTTCATGAGTAGGTCTAGAGGGATGGAGCTGAACAGCGCTTTAACATCGAATGAGACTAGGATATAATCAATTCACAATGGAGACGGAAAACAACGGCATGATTAATTTTTTGGACTTAAAGATACATAGAGACGCAAGAGGAAAACTTGAATTCGACATATTTAAGAAACCGAATACTAGTGATAGACGGACTAATTTTCACTCGCAGATACCCCTCACTTATAAAGTGAACGCTCTTAGCTATTTTATTGAAAGGGTGTTTAATATATGTGATGATCAATACATTCCTGAAAATCTCAATAATATAAGAACCATGGCCTTAAAAAACTCCTACCCCCCTTATTTTGTCAATAGATTAATTAAAAATCTTGCCAATAAGAAAAAAATGAAACTAACTCAAAATAATGCTCTTATGCCATTCAATAAAAATACAACCAATCCCCAATCCGGACCTATTTATATCACATTCCCTTACATAGGTGGCATAACGGATACAATTAGGCACATTTTAAACAACATTGGAATTAGCCTAATTTCCAAACCAATGAACAGCCTGTTTGCCTTATATAACAACAAGGACCCCATCCCCTTAATGAGACATAAAAATATCATCTATAAAATACAATGCCTGGATTGCCAACAGTGTTACATCGGGCAAACTAAACGGTCGGCTCACATTCGAGTACAAGAACATAAATACTCGGTTAGTAGTGGCAAAACCTCCACTGCTCTCGCACAACATGCCACTAATAACTGCCACCAGTTTGCCTTTGATGGTTTGAAAATTCTACATTATGAAGGCGACAGGCAAAAAAGAGAATTCCTTGAGAAATGCTATATATATCTCAATTCGACTCATGCTGTGAACCATCAGACAGATACTAAAGACCTTAATATGTATTATATAGCATTTCTCAAATAGAGGGGATGGTAACCCTTTTGTGATTTTTGTTTATGTATACAAAAAAATTTTATCTATATCTTTCTATAATTATTTTAACCTTTGTATATTTTGTGTATTTATTTTTTATTTTTATATCTATTAATGTGAGAGAAAAAAATTTTCTTCTTAAAATTGAATTATATTTTTAAAATTCATATTAGAACAAAATCAATAAGGAGGTGCCATCTAATGATTAATTTAAAAACTTAGTTGTCCGTTCTTTTAATAGATTGCTCTATATTATTTTAATATCAATTCTGCTTTGGACACAGAGCGGTCATCAGCTTAGAGAAGGCACCTCACCACTATGTTTAACGCCCCTAAGGCATTTGATATTAATAGACAAAGCCCACCTACTATATCCTGTGAGTATTTTTTAAAAAATTTTCAAAAAAACTGTATTATTTAATATTCATCTTTGTTTATACTTTTGTAAATTAAATTTTAAAGCGCGGCACTGAAGATGATGTGTGTCTTACGCATCGAAATATCTGCCAAATAAAAGGACGTCAGGTGGAGCTATAAAATTGCTGGTTATCATTCTCCAACCCCC
>JAKCPI010015655.1:0-33996 GCA_023213315.1 Euborellia annulipes | reverse complement strand
AATTAATTTTTGAATTTTCGAAACTCTCATAAACGGATAATAATAACACTGGGTAACTTAGGAACCTATGGAATCCCTTGCAGAATTTTGTAAGGATTTTTTTCATTAGGTAGAAAAGTAAGATTTAGAATTTTACTGGGGTGAGTTACCGCATCTTTTTGTATATAGAACTAATCTCGGATTTGAATTTTTACTTTCTCTTACCTCTATATATGTTAATATATATAGAGAAAGAAAGTATTGGATTCATGTCAAAAATTTGATGACGAGATTTTGATGGATATACACGTTTTGAGGTCCCCTGAATCCAAAAAAGTGGTTTTCACAACATGGTCTATCTGTGTGTCCGGTTGGGTTCAATTTAAAGCATGAAGGAATTGAGCTAGGAGGTTGAAATTTTATATTTAAGTTAGGCACGCCCCTAGGGCGTGAAAATAAGATTTGAAAAAAATATTTTTCTTCAGGAATGAAAGTTAGAAAAAACGAAGCTAAAATTTTTTCTTTAAAAATATATTTTAACAGCTGACGTTTCGGCTTTGGTCAAAGCCATCCTGGGGGAGGCCTCATAAGATTAAATATTTTTAAGGGAGACGTGGTAACATAAAGTTTGGAAAAATCTGCTGTAAATGGTATGTCTGTCTGTGAACAAGATATCTCAAGAACGAAGAGTTGCTAGCTTGAAATTTTATATTTAGTTTTCATACCTCCCTGGCATGCAGAATAATCTTTTTTCGGTAAAAGAGTAGAGTAGAGTCGGTAGAGTACTTATGTCCTTTTTTTTCTATCTTCTCAAAATTGACTCACAATTTTGATTAAAATTCATAAATCAATTTTTTTTTAGAATGTATATACTCAATTTGCCCTACAAATTGTTTGAAGACCTCTCGACACTTCATGGGAAAGATAAGAGAAATAGTTGATATTGTAACAAAATTTAAATATTTTTCTATGTTTATTGTATCCGGAAACTAAATATATATCCACTCAAAAAATCTGGTGTGACAAGCACAGATTAGAGCTTTGAATTACAAAAACAAAGTGTGACGAGTTACACCATATTTTTTAAGAAATGAATGCCTTTATTGAACGTCTACGTGTGGTTCTATCTCTCCTAAAAACAACCCTGTGTAATATTCCGAAATATCCATCCATATTACAACAATAGAGAATTGAATTGTTTAACATCCTTAGTCAAAGACTCTTGAACTTATTTTATTATTAGACGTTAGTTTAGAAGAAGGATATTAGGATTTAAGCATATGATATATGCTCTTATGGAAATAAAACAGGAACGTGAGATTAACTAAATTAATAAATAACTTCTGGCTGTTTATCTTAATTAGGGACGGAAATCATGGGGTAGATAATAAGCTAAGATAATCTCAACTTGTGGCGATCAAAATTCAAATATATATATCGTTTGTAAATACTGTGTATATGGCCTAAGATGCCGAAAAAATTCAAAAGAGAGATTTATTGAAAAATAATAAATGGGATATTTTCTTTCTATAAAATAACAAATATAGAAATTATTGCATTCATGTCAAAAATCCGATGTCGAGATTTTGCTGGAAATACACGTTTTGAAGTCCCCTGAATCCAAAAAAGTAGGCCAAAAAAATGGTCTTTCTGTCTGTGATCTTAATAGAGTATAAAGGTAATAAGCTACGAAATTGAATTTTTATATCCAAGTTTGGTATCCTTCTGAGGCGCCAAAATACATATATTGTTATATATATAGAGAGAGAGAGAGGAAATATTGGATTCATATAAAAAATTCGATGAATATACGCGTTTTGAGGTCCCTTGAATCAAAAAAAGTGGTTTTCGCCTGATTTTCTGTCTGTCTGTCTGGCTGTGTCTGGGTTAAAGCATGAAGAAATTGAGCTAGGGGTTAAAATTTTATATTTAAGTTATGCACCCACCTGAGGCGTAAAAATAAGCTTTTATCAAAATCGCCAAAAAAACTTTGTATTGATGTACTTTTAATTTTTTTCGATTTTTCAAAATTCGCTCCAACGATTTTGAAAAATCAATTACTTTTCAGATACTTCTTAAAATGTATATTCTCATTTTTGCCATTGAAATCTTCTGAAGACCACTTTACTTTGTACTTCATAGAAAAGATAGGAGAAATGGTTGCCATGGTAACAAACTATGCATATTTTCCCATGTTAATACATTTTACACCTTGAATTCTAATTTATCGGTGGAAACTAAATATATGTCGACAAAAAAATCTGGTGCGACAATCACACCAGATTTTTTGAAAAATATATATATTATATTTCTTCGGCAATTTTACATCATGAATTCTAATTCCCAGAAACTCCGAAAAAATCTGGAGTGACAAGAACACCTACACCAGGCAAAGGTAAGAGACAGTTTTTGAGTTCTGTGCGACCAGTCACACCAGGTTTTAAAATATCTCCTGTAATTATAATGAAGAATTGGAAAACAAATTAAAATCTCCATAATCTAAATAGTAATTGATTAAAACCTTCTAAAAAAATATCAGAAAACAGTCTATTCTTTTTTTTAATATTTAATTTCCATCTCCCTTTCTAGTTGAATCTTTTTTTTTTTTTTAAACCAGGAAAACTTTTAAATTATAAAAAAAGAGAGAGGGCAGAATGTCGATATTTTTCTTCTAATACAAAAATAAAAGCCAATTTGGCATCCGCTTTTTGCCAATCGAACTCTAAGTGGATGGTGACCGGATTGAAGGGGTGGGGTTCTGGAGCGTTATCAGATGGGATCGATCTCTCCCATAAGGTTGCAGGATTTGCATCCCACAGGAAATTGTAGCCACCTGACTAGCTAGAAAAACACAACGACAACGTTAGAGATCATTTATCTCAATTGCCTTCCCTTCTATTACCAACTCCTTTCTTTTCAACAATTTAGACTAAAAAGTATATTATCGGGAACTAAATTAATTGAAACATTAAAAAAAAAGAGGAATTCAGCCGATAAAAACCATCAAAAACACACAACCCTTCTCTTACCCTTCGGTAAGAGAAAGTTGTGGACCGTGCTTGTCGCACCAGATTTTTTGTGTTGACACATATTTAGTTTCCCACATTACCGTACATTTGAATTCAAAATGTAAAATTTATATACGTAGAAAAATATTTATATTTTGTTACCATGGTAACCATTTCTCGCATCTTTCCTATGAAGTACAAGAGTAAAGTGTGCTTCAAAAAATTTTGAGAGCAACATGAGAATATACATTTGAAAGAACATCTAAAAAATAATTGATTTTTGAATTTTAATCAAAATCGTTAGAGCGAACTTTGAGAAAATCGAAAAAACTGAAAAAGTACATCAGTAAAGTACTAATACCAACTTTTTATTTTAAATATATATTTTTTTTTTGTCGTTAACCATTGACAGTTATATTGATTTAATGGACTAGTATCATGAAAAAATTCCCTTTCACTTTCTCTTAGGTATAGATGTTATATAAAGAAAGTATTGCATTCATATCAAAAATTTGATCTCAATATTTGATGAAAAAACATGTTTTGAGGCCCCAGAGTCCAAAAAAATTAGGTCCCTCAAATTGGTGTGTCTATCCCCGTTCAAAATAAAGTAAAAAGATGGGTTACGAGGTTGAAATTTTATATTTAAGTCATGTACATACCTCTCTGTGGATTTTGCTGATTATTTTATTAAATTCCTGCCTATGGATGGAAAAGTCGACTCTGAATTTAGTTAAGAATCGATCTTTTACTGAAAATAATTGACTTTTTAGAATCGAGTTGAAACTTAAAAGGTCGACTTGAAAGTCGAAAAGTCGCCTTTCAGAAATGATTAATCGATTCCGAGAATCGAAAAATATCAAGTCTTTCCAAAATCGAAAATCGACTTTTCGAGCGCCTTTTCCACCTGTATTCTTCTTTTGACGACTCAAGATTTGAGTAGCCAACTTAAATAATTTTTTGTTATATAAAAAAAAAAAAAAAGAATATTGTTAATTTGAGTTCGAATCTCAGGCAGTCAGATGAAATTAGAGTAACTAATAAAATATGCTGTATAAAAAAGTCAGGTGACTAATTTTATTCCTCTTTCTATTATTTTCAATTAATCATTTGGATTGATTTCTTTAAATCGACTTTGATTTCTTTTCAGTTGTTTTATTTCTTTTAAAGACTTGTTCGTCAACTTTTATTTATTTTTTATCCTCTACCACTACTATATTCAACAAAAAGGAAAAAAAAATGAAGAAAGAAAGAGAGGAATGAGAAGCAAAATCAAAAGATGAAAGAAGAAGAAAAGAAGCAACTACCTGCTGTCTAGAGAATTCCTCGATTGTCATTCCATTCGCCTTATATAGTCTGGAAATGGCCAACACTCACAAACACACTCGATGGTTTTATCTCTTGCATATGAATTTGTCCCTACGACTCGCTGGCCAATGGATGCGCAAAAAATGCAAATATTTTGAATATTCAAGAAAAAAAAACAATCATGCTGAAAAAAAGGAATGTCCGAATTTGATATTAAATAAAATTTTTTGTTTGCTCAGAACAGTGATTCCTAAAGTGGATGATACTGACTGAAACGCTCCATGAGAGTGAGGTGCAAAAATAAACATCACTTATATATTTTTTTTAACCCTTTCGGCTACAGAGGCCATTTAGGGGTTATTTCTTTATTTGTATAACTTAATTTTTAATTACAAGTACCGATGGCTGCCGGGGGCGTTCTATACTTCACTTATATTATAATTAAGTTTTACTATAATAAATCTTCAGGTCAACCTTGCTTTTAACCAGGTCGATTTTCTAAACAAAAACGTTAACTTTTAACATCTGTAAACAGTATTAATTCATTTTAACACTTCCTTACCTCAAATTGCGATTCTGTAAGCAAAAACTTTAAGCGTTAACATTTAGTCAATTGTGTTAAAAAGTAATGTCATATCTAGGGGGTGGGTTTAATATTTTAACGCGGTATTTAATGCATAAATCGGGCTGGCGTCTTTAGTCTAAAAAGCAACCGATTATGATTTTGACAACTTTGAAATAAAAGAAAAATGTTAACATCGCTGTTAAAACTTTTTTAGAGAATAGCATTTTTTAACGCTAGTGTGTCAGATAGGCCTACACTAGATTGAAAATAACAATCAAGTTAGTAATACGCATGCTCGAGAGGTTATCGAGGGTTCTAAAAACACGAATAAGCAGAAAACAGCTATCTCCATATGAGTCGTTAACACCTGGTGCTAAAAAATAAAATGTTAATGTCGATGTTAAAACTTCGTTTAAAGAATAGAATTTTTTAACGCTTAAGTTATTACTTTACTTTTTAACACCCATTTGTTGAAGTTAAATTTTAACATCTGTTTTTAGAGAATAGACCTGAACATGTTTCTGCTTTTCACAAAGTAAGTAAATCCTTTCCAATAATCAAGCCTTTTTTAACACAGATAGCTTAACATTTAAGAAATTCCAATTCGTATTTACATTTTAGAAATACTAGGTCTTAAGTTTCAATGATTAATTTCTCCTTTTCAATTAGAGCCTACTGTTGACAGTTTAAATCATATTTACTTGATGTCACGTGAAGAAGTCAAATATAAGTAGTTGCAAATTCATTAGAAGTCTAACTTAACAAGAGAATGAATCAGGACTGTAGACTGAGTGGGATGTAAGGGTCCAAATCTCCCTCTCCTCCGGAAATTCCAATAAATAAATAAATAAAAATATAGTGTTTTAATATTAAGCACTAGAAATTATTCAGCCTCTTGTGGGCCACCTATCCAGGAGCGTAGCTCATGTTAAAAAAAATTTAACTCTTTCAATAAAACACTTTACTTTCCCCTATGTGTTTTTAAAAACAGTTATAATCCAGTGAATTTAAATGATTTATGTTCAATGTATTTGTTGAAAGATGAATTAAAAAAAAAAAGATTAAATTTATTGCCTATGTTTGAAGAGAAAAATAATAACCATAGTACCTATTTTTTTTTTCTTTTTACTTATTCTTTTATGATTTATTAATTTTTTTCTCTTTGTTTTTTGTTGCAGATGAACGTGAAGACGTTCAAAAGAAGTCATTCACTAAATGGATCAACTCTCAACTGGCCAAGGTGAGTTAATTATTCTCAAGCTTAATTTGTGTAATTTTATTAATTTTATTAATTAGTTTTTTTTTAACACTCACACTTTTTTCTCATTCACACTCACACTCACACATTCACACAGTCTTTTCCGCAACTCAGGCCATATAAGACTTTGACGTTATTGATTAATATACATATTTGGGGTCCAGGCATTTCTATTTAAGCTATTTGGTATCCAAATGACTTAAATAAAATAATCGGACTGCCTGGGGTCCGAACCCGCGATTTTTGGTATACGAGGTTAGCACGCTACCCCTACACCAAGGGCATTAATTAGTTAAATAGTGTTGAAATTTGAATAAAAAAAAATCATTTTTCCCAGATCTAAAAATTTGTGCCTCAGCTGATCTGTGACAGGCTTATGAAATATTTTATTAAAATTGTTTTACGAAAACGAATAAATCAAGATTATGAATAAATTTGAAAGTTATAAAAAATTCCATCTCTCTAAGTGTGCCCTGTGCTAAAAAAAAGTTTGGTAAACCCTGTGTTTATTCGAAAGAGGTACATGGCTGAATGTTCGTATTTAAATTTAGAAAAACTGAGCAATTCAGCTGTTTTATTTCTATTTTATTATCAAAACAAGGGCCGAAGTTTCGGTTACATATGGGGTCATCTTCAGGGCCAGGTTTCTGACTGAAATAAATATATATCCTCGTCAGGTTGTATTGTGCATACACAATTGTAAATTACTCAACCATGTTAATGCCCAATATTTTCCAATTTCTTATACCATGGGCAAAGAGTGAATGGTCTAAGAAACCTGAAAATTTTGGTGTGGATATAAATTTATATTTAAATTTATTAACCTGGCCCTGAAGATGGTCCCATATTCATGCAGTTACGTGTGTAGCAGCCTTTACCTGTAAAAGTATTCTATTTAATTCCATTTGAGTTTCGAAAATTGTTTATTATTAATTTATTCGCCATTACCAATTCCTAGGTAAAAAAATATCTCCTACCCCACATTTAAAATTTTTCATTTGATTCTCATTAGTTAGCTTCCCTTTAAAATTAATCAAACTCTGATATTTTAAAGACAAAATTGAAATTTATTTGATACTGTTTTTTTTCTCTGCTCTAAACCATTAACTATAGATGAATTTTAAAATTTCCCATGTACCATAGAGAACTTAAATATTAGTAGAGTTGAGCTATTTAAATTTTGACGTTTCATAAATATCTCAATTTGATATGATTTATAATAAAATTTGAACGTTGAACTTGTTAAAACTGAATTTGTAATTGAATATTTATGAGTGAAACAGATGTGAATAATGGATAAAAGTAAGAATAGAAAAAAAAAATAAAAAATAAAAGGGAATTTAAAGTCCATTGAAAAAATAAATCATTCAGAAATTTAAATTAATGGAAGCCAAGTAGCAAAATAAATCTTCTCTTAAAATAAAGAAAGAAAAAAAGACTAAGAAATGGATCTTACATTTGTAAGACGGTCTTAGCTCTTTTTTTTAACAAAAATATATTAGTCAATTTTTTTTTAATTCATTTTAGTTAAAAAACTATTTATAATTTTGAATTTCGTATATGGATACACTTAGTAGGCCTAAATGCATGCATTTACTGCGGGTAATCCATGGCCCCCTAGTGGGCCGCTGACCACAACTTTAAGAAGCAATGTTGCAGATGAAGATCAAAAAATAAAATTTAGAAAATTTTATACAGATTAATATACTTTTTGTTTGAACTTGCTATCTTAAAAAATAATGAAATTTTTCAAACTCTTCCAAAAAAATTAGTCAATCTTTATAAGATGATCTTATAAATAAAAAAAAAAAAATAAATAATCCCCTTTCTCAACTCTTGAAATATGATCTAACATTGTGGAAAAATATAAAAAAAAAAAAAAAAAAATACAGTCACAGCAACATTTTTATTTCAAAGCTTACAGAAAAAGAATGATAAAAAGGTGGGAAACGCTAATGGCTTGATAACTCTTTAAAGCAGCCACACTCCCTCACTTAACTTCCTTTCTCTATGGCTTATTCACTAACCGAAGTTCCGGCTTGATTACCCAAAAAATAAATTTAGAAATATCCAAATCCAAAAACATAAACGCCAACTTCAATAAGAATGAAATGAAACTCTACACCGACTCTCTCATTAAACTATTACTCTGATCCTAGCAAATTAATTAGATTCATTTCTATTCCACAAAAAATTCCAAAGTCCCTTTCATCAAATAACTAATCCAATCTGTTTTGAACCAATTTTGTAATTTATCAAAACAATTTTATTCTAATTACCTTTGATGACTATATAACGATCATTGATTATTAATATCTAAAGTAATTGAGATTGAGCCTTCCTCTCCCTTTCTCTGCCTAGTAATTATTTGAGAGGAGATAGACAGGGGGATGTTGGGATTCATTAAGATCATTTCACGTCCGAATTGAATGAATATTGTCCGATTGCCACCCACACATTCAGCCAATTACATTTAATTAGGCTCCTAAATCAATGGTTATCTTAAAAGACATCAAATTAATTCGCAAAAAAAAACTCATCTTTTTGTTTAATTATTCATTGAAATGTAGAATGTGATGTGTAATTATAAAAATCTGATGGGACTGGTAGCACAGAACACAACTTTCTCTCACCAAAAGAGTGCTTGTCACACCAGATTTTTTGTGCCAACATATGTTTAGTTTCCGCCAATATACTAAAATTCAAGATGTAAAATTTATAAACATGGGAAATATTTATATTTTCTTACCATGACAACCATTTCGACTATCTTTCCTATGAAGTTCAAGAGTAAAGTGTGCTTCAAAAGAATTCAAGGGCAAAATATACATTTTAAAGAGTACCGGTATCTAAAAATAATTGATTTTTGAATTTTAATCAAAATCTTTGGAGCGAATTTTGAGAAAATAGAAAAAACTGAAAAAGTACATCAGTAAAGTACTAGTACTCTTTGCCCGATTTTGTTTAAAAACTTCGTGTCATGTGCCAGAGAAGCGGCGGACAGACATACAGTTCATGTTACAAAAAGCACTTTTTTGGACTCAGGGCACCTCAAAACGTGTTATCCATCAAATTTTTTGAACAATGGCAGTCAGGAAGGGGCGTCTCTAATTCAATGGAACTCCCAAAAATTCGCCATATGTCAATTTATAACAAGGCTTCGAAAAGTCAGGACTCCTCTAAATTTACATGTTATTAACAAGTTCAAATCAACATATGAATAAATATATTAATTTACATTCACATATGACAACTCCCGATTACCAGATGAAAGTCGAATAAATTTGGACCGAAACGTCTCGAATTTCGGGGAGTTTCATTGATTTAGAGACACTCCTTCCTGGCTGCCACCCTTGACCTTTGGCACCAGAAGCTAATGCACTTGTGTGGTCTGAACCATAGGTACACTCCAAAGTTAATTTAACTATATCATTGTTCAAATAATCACAAAAATAGTGAACATAATATGGAAACTAATTAGCTAAACGCCTTTAACATAGATGACCCTTCATACACAGATTTTTTTATTTTCTTTGAATTGGTAATAAAGTTAAGAGAAAGGTTGGAAAATCAACATGAAAATTTTAAAATATTTACTTATTTATTTATTAGAGCGGGCGCTGGAGGTAGTTGAGTATGCAAAATTTGAGGACCGAATTCTGACAATGGATTTGGGCTAAGAATAGCTCCCAGAATAAGGATCCGGATCTTGCCGGGCCAATTTTTGGTCCAATTTTTTTTTTACCCCCACCCCATAGGAAATCAATGGAGTGCATGCTAAGATGATGTGAAGATTTGCAATTATGGTCAAATTCGAGTACTTAAAACCTCAAACAATGAAAAAACTGTCTTGTCAGCAACTGAGGGGATCCTCTAGAGTCCCCTGAGAAGTACTATCTTGCCACCAGTTGTGGTGGTCCCCTCTAACCCCTTCATCTCTTTTCTCTCTCTTTGTTATAAATTTAAATATACGGCTTTAACACCATGCCAAATTGTGGGGACCGGCAATTATGTTCATAATCCACTAGCTGGTATCCCAATCAATGAAAAATACTATCTTGCCGCCAACTGCGGTGGTCCCCTCTAACCCCTTCACCTCTTTTATCTCTCTCTTTGTTATAAATTTAAATATACGGCTTTAACATCATGCCAAATTGTGGGGACCGGCAATTATGTTCATAATCCACTAGCTGGTATCCCAATCAATGAAAAATACTATCTTGCCGCCAGCTGCGGTGGTCCTCTCTAACCCCTTTACCTCTTTCTCTCTCTTTGTTATAAATTTAAATATACGGCTTTAACATCATGCCAAATTGTGGGGACCGGCAATTATGTTCATAATCCACTACCTGGTATCCCAACCAATGAAAATACTATCTTGTCGCCAACTGAGGTGGTCCCTTTAACCTCTTCACCTTTTCTCTCTCTCTGTTATAAATTTAAATATACGGCTTTAACATCATGCCAAATTGTAGGGACCAGCAATTATGTTCATAATCCACTACCTGGTATCCCAACCAATGAAAAATACTATCTTGCCACCAGTTGTGGTGGTCCCTCTAACTCCTTCACTCTTTTCTCTCCCTTTATTATACATTTAGATGTACTGTCTTAAAACCATGCCAAATTGGGACGGCAATTATGCTCATAATCCATTACCTCGTGCTCCAATCAATGAAAAATACTATCTTGCCGCCAGTTGTGGTCCTCCACTCTTCTCACCTCTTTTCTCTCCCTTTATTATACATTTAGATGTACTGTCTTAAAACCATGCCAAATTGTGGGGACCGGCAATTATGCTCATAATCTACTACCTGGTGTATTTATAATAAAGGGAGATAAAAGAGGTGAAGAGGTTAGAGGGGACCACCACAACTGGTGGCAAGATAGTATTTTTCATTGATTGGAGCACCAGGTAGTGGATTATGAGCATAATTGCCGGTCCCCACAATTTGGCATGATGTTAAAGCCGTATATTTAAATTTATAACAAAGAGAGATAAAAGAGGTGAAGGGGTTAGAGGGGACCACCGCAGTTGGCGGCAAGATAGTATTTTTCATTGGTTGGGATACCAGCTAGTGGATTATGAGCATAATTGCCGGTCCCCACAATTTGGCATGATGTTAAGGCCGTATATTTAAATTTATAACAAAGAGAGAGAAAAGAGGTAAAGGGGTTAGAGAGGACCACCGCAGCTGGCGGCAAGATAGTATTTTTCATTGATTGGGATACCAGCTAGTGGATTATGAACATAATTGCCGGTCCCCACAATTTGGCATGATGTTAAAGCCGTATATTTAAATTTATAACAAAGAGAGAGATAAAAGAGGTGAAGGGGTTAGAGGGGACCACCGCAGTTGGCGGCAAGATAGTATTTTTCATTGATTGGGATACCAGGTAGTGGATTATGAACATAATTGCCGGTCCCCACAATTTGGCATGGTGTTAAAGCCGTATATTTAAATTTATAACAAAGAGAGAGAAAAGAGATGAAGGGGTTAGAGGGGACCACCACAACTGGTGGCAAGATAGTACTTCTCAGGGGACTCTAGAGGATCCCCCTCAGTTGCTGACAAGACAGTTTTTTCATTGTTTGAGGTTTTAAGTACTCGAATTTGACCATAATTGCAAATCTTCACATCATCTTAGCATGCACTCCATTGATTTCCTATGGGGTGGGGGTAAAAAAAAATTGGACCAAAAATTGGCCCGGCAAGATCCGGATCCTTATTCTGGGAGCTATTCTTAGCCCAAATCCATTGTCAGAATTCGGTCCTCAAATTTTGCATACTCAACTACCTCCAGCGCCTGGTCTATATAGGATTGGAAAAAAATTTTCAGAAAAAAAGTTTTTAAAATTTAACAGAAAAGAAAATCGTGTGTTAAATTCCGCAAATATTTATTTAATTTAATTTTTAAAAAGATATTTAAATATCACATTCATTATTAATTAAATTTATAATATTCATTATTTTTATTGTTTTTGCCATTTGTTTTCACTCTAATTAGCGATGATGCTCCAAGTGCAATTTGACCCCTTTTTTTTAACAAAGATATAAGTGTGGCATATCGTTTTACTCGGGATAACGTCTAGTTTCAGAATATTAGAATAAAAAACTATATCGGTGTCACCAAAAAAATCTTGTTAACGTTTTGATTTATCCATCCAAAAGTTGTTAAAAAAAAATACAATTTCTCTACCTCCTTCAGATTTTTAAATTTTTTAATAAAGTAATATTATTTTTTTTATCCTACATTCCATTTTAGTGACGTAGATGTTATAAATATAAATAAATTTGTAATAGAAGATATATAATTTAAAATTGGTTTTATATGTAAATTAATATTTATTATAATAAGATAACAACCACAAATAATGGAATTTGGTTAAAAAGAGATGGAGATGATGGACCACTGGGTGTCCTTGATCCAAGGCCGTTCACTTTATTATATGGAGTCAACACACATCCAATATATCCATCGATAACTGATTTGAGACGCATGGCACGTGCCACACGCCCTGAGAGGGGGGATCCACGATCAGGTGGGATATAATCAAAGAGAAAAAAATTTAATAATTGTAAGACGAAAATCAATTGTTAATATAAGATAAACAAACGTGTGGAGGTTGCCATAGATACAAATAAGTTAAATAAATATTTATAAATCTCTAATTGGCCTCATCAGCCGAAATGAATTTTCAATCCTCGTAAAATTCTCTTCACATTAAAAAAAAAGCCCATAAAAATTCGTCAAATAGTTTCGGAGTAAATGCTTTATTTATAAAGGCAAATTTAAAATTAAATCTCACAATTATTATTTTATAATTAATTTTTTAAATTTTATTTTTATAAAATGAAAATTATAATAATTGATATTTAATAAATATTATTAATTATAGAATAATAATTGTGAGATTTAATTTTACATTTGTCTTTTATAAAGCATTTACTCTGAAACTATTTGACGAATTTTTATGGGCTTTTTTTTAATGTGTAGAGAATTTTACAAAGCTGTTTTTGGGAAAATTTTTTTAATATTTCTTCAATTCATTTCGGCTGCTGAGGAGTTTATATTTATTTAAATTATTTGTATCAATGGCAACCGGAAGACATTCCACATGCTGGTTTTTCGGGGCCACCTGCACGAGTTTCCTCCCTGCTTGTGGGCTGTTGCTCAACTCTGCTGCCAAGCACACGCCACCATGCAGTCTTATAGAAATTAGAAATTAGGTTTTAAGAAGGGTCCAGGGAGAGATGATATCTCTGTGACTTATAGCACATCTGTGCTAAGTAAGAGCCAGTCCATAATTAAAGGAATTTGTATTTTCTAACAATCTTTTTCTTTTTTTGGATTCATTATATATTTTAATTATACTCACTTGATTAAACGACAATTGAAGGTCAAGGTCTTTATCTAAGACCACCCACTAACTACATATAACATTCACCTTTTCTCTAAAAGAATAGCTCGCTCGCTGTACGTCCCTCTTTAGGAGTAAATGATTAAATTCAAGGCTTAGAGGGTAAAAAGTGCATCATTTATCCATTCCCTTACATACATGCGTTATTAAGGCGAATTCGGATAGGGGGGCTTTCTTTAACTCAATACAGGCCGATGACGTAGTAGTACGTCTTTTAAATTCACTGTTAACCTACCAATACGTCATTCCATTTTCTATCCAGAAGACATTGACGTAATAATCCCATTTTTTAATTCTTATAATTTGTAAATTAAAATTAAATAATACCCTTGATTATATGTTTCAAGATATTTATTAAATAAAAATTATCACACAAGTATTTAAACTCAACGTAGCCTTTTATTTAATATTGTTTTATGAAAACATGGAAAAAATATTATACAATATAACGATTGGTTTTTGTATGATATTCTGTATTTATAAGCTTGGGTAAAGTTATTAAATGACATATGAGGAGTGTCCAAATATCTAAAAACATATAACCGAGTGTCGATGAGAGAAGTGGGTGACCATTGATGAAGAACTGTCCAATGATAATGCGAAAAATAATCTTGATTTTTTTGAAATTGGCGCGCGCAAAAATACAAAAAAATAAAAACTGAAATTTAAAGTCCTGGGTTGTTAGAAATATTAAAAAAAATTTAATATTAACTTTAAATACTATGGGTTTGATTTATTATAAATGAAAACAAAAAGCGATTAAATATACACTCGGTTATATGATTAATATTAATAATAAAAAGAGAGAATGACAGTCAAACAAGGTAGCCTTTATCGAATGAAAATCCTAATAAAACCCCGTCATCTGTTCTTATAAGCTGAAACGAGTATAAATAATAATGGGTTTATTTTCATTCAATAGAAGCTGTCCTGTTTGGGTGTTATCCTCTTCTTTTATTAATATTAATCATATAACCGAGTGTATATTTAATAGGGTCCGACCGAAACAAGATTTTCAGCCGAAACCGAATATTCGGCCTCAACCTTAGTTTCGGCCGAAACCGTAACCGAAACCGAAACTTGTATTTCCTATAAAATTTTTTTCATTTTACCTTTTTTTTTTTGAATTTTTTTTCCCTCCCCGAGAAAATCATTTTACCTTTTTTTTAGGGAGACTAAAATTTTTCTCCCTCAAGTGAAAATTATTTGACCTTTTTTTTTTTTTTGCATGCGAGTCTCATCCCATTTTTTCAGACTCTGGTTTCGGCCGGCCGAAAGGTTCGGCCACTTTTTGGCCGAAACCGAAACTACGGCCGAAACCATGATTTTTGGCCGAAACTGGCCGAAACCGTAACCGAAACCGAATATTCGGTCGGTTCCTATTATTTAATCGCATTTTGTTTTCATTTATAATAGATCAAAGCCATAGTATTTAAAGTTAATTTTAAAAGTTTAAAATATCTCTAACAACAAACACAAGCTTGTAAATTTCAATTTTTGTTTTTCTCTATTTTAGTTGCGCGCCAATTTCAAAAAATCAAGATTGTTTTTATCTATAACTTTAGAATTTTCCGCTAAGATATTATAAAAAAAAAATTGAAAATTCTTATTTTAAGCCTACTATTTTCGGATAAGAAGAAATAAAAAGCGCTGTATTTTTTTTTTTTAAAGTTCTATAATTTATAATAAATATTATAATATTTTTAGTCCATAGAACCCTTTACTCTGTTCAGCCTTTAATATAAATGTTTTTTAAAGTGGAACTTTTATTTGATCCCCTCAAATTTTATTCTATCAGCATGTCGCGCTACAAGCCATGACGTTACAAGCCGTGACGACAAAAATAGGAAAGTTGAAATTTAATATATATGACGAATTATAAAAAAATAATTGTGAGATTTAATAATTCAATTTTTAAATTGATAAAATATAATTTTTAAAATAATTTAAAATGATTCAAATCTTCAATTACTAAATAAATATTGTTCTCAGTTTTTAACATGCGTCTATTGATTTCCCATTTTCCAATTATTAAGTTAAGATTAAAAACGCGATTTTAATACCCTTAATTGAATAATTTTCTGAAGATTTTCACTTGAACGCTTATGATCCGAAGAAAAGTTTCACTTGCATCGTGGTTTCATAAAACCACACACTGTTATTTTTTTTTTCTTAATATAGCGCATCGTAATTTTTTCTTACTTGTCCGAAAAAAAAACAATATTAAATGCCCTTTCAAATAATATATAATTTCCTTAAATCCTCATTCTTTTCATGTTTCTTTTTATTCAGTCCACTAAATACGGACTACGCAGCAGCAGCAGCAACAGCAGCAGTATAGTTTCTGTGTGTCTCTCTTGTCTTGCTTGCTACAATTTGCATTTATTAAGTGACTCCTATTATTCTATTTATCTAATAGAGAAGCTGGACAGACTGCTTGACAGTCTGAGATGAGAGGAAAATAAAAATTCATTGACATATTTTTTCAAATTGAGTGGTCCATTTCCTCTGAGAGACCATTTTAAAGCATCTTTTTTACTTTCTCGTATAGAGATAATAATCGTAAAAAAAATTCGACTTCGAGATTTTGATGTTTTTCCACGTTTTAGACCTCCCTGAGTCAAAAAAATACCATTTTGGGCATTATGTCTGGGTGTGTGTGTGTGAACACGATTGCTTAAAAACCAAAGCAGCTAGATCGATAAAATTTGGTATATGCTCCTTACACTAAAATTTTAGATTTCTATCAACTTTTGGAGTAAATACGTCACTTGGAAGTAGTACTTTACTTAAAAAGTTTTTTAGAAATTTCGAAATTTTCAATTTCTTTGTGTTATTATGATAAAATACTCTATTTTAAAAAGTTTTTATTCTTTGATATTTTTCCGAAAACTTTGTTTCACAAATTCATTTGTTTATATTTACATGTTTTTTAATGACACCTGTATGATTTTGTTTTGATTTTTTTACTTTCTCTTACCTATGTATATATGTAATATATATATAGAGAGAAAGTATTGGATTCATGTCAAAAATTCGATGTCGAGATTTTGATGGATCTTCACGTTTTGAGGTCCCCTGAATCCAAAAAAGTGGTTTTCGCGACGTGGTCTGTCTGTGTGTGGGTGTGTGGGTGGGTGTGTGTGTCTGTGTTCAATTTTAAGCATGAAGGAATTGAGCTATGAGGCTGAAATTCTATATTTAACTTAAACACCCCCGGGACCGGAAAAATAAGCTTTTAATCAAAATCGGCCAAAGATTACTAGTACTTTACTGATGTACTTTTTCAGTTTTTTTCGATTTTCTCAAAATTTGCTCCAACGATTTTTTTTAAAATACAAAAATCAATTATTTTTTAGATCTTCAATAAAATGTATATTCTCATTTTGTGATTGAAATCTTCTGAAGACCACTTTACTCTTGTACTCCATAGAAAAGATAGGAGAAATGGTTGCCATGGTATCAAAATATAAATATATTCCCATACTTATAAATTTCACATCTTGAATTCAATTGTACCCTACTGTCGGAAACTAAATACATGTCGACACAAAAAATCTGGTGTGACAAGCACAGTACACAACTTTCGATTACCTGTATGATTTTGTTTTGATTTTTTTTTATCAAAATTAACGAAAAATGTCTTTTTCTTCTGTGATTATTTCAAAAACTATTCAGTTTTCGGAAAAATATCAAAGAATAAAAACTTTTTAAAATTGAGTATTTTCTCATAATATAACAAAGAAATTGAAAATTTCGAAATTTTCTAAAAAAACTTTTTAAGTAAAGTACTACTTCCAAGTGACGTATTTACTCCAAAAGTTGATAGAAATCTACAATTTTAGTGTAAAGAGCATATACCAAATTTCATTCATCTAGCTGCTTTGGTTTTTAAGCACACACCCAGACACATAATGCTCAAAATGGTATTTTTGGACTCAGGGAGGTCTAAAACGTGGAGAAACATCAAAATCTTGAATTATTTTACGATTACAATACTTTCTCTTTATATTCCATACGAGAAAGTAAAAATAGTATTTCTTACCCAGTATGAATTCCCACATAAATACACTTCTATATGTTGATGCCCTTTAAATTTTGTTTTGCGAAATGGCTTGTTTTCGTTTGATACATTCTTTCTCTCTCTTAGATTGACCAACCAATAAACAACTTAATTTTTTTTTTTTTTTTTTTAAGATTTATTTATAAAGTTTTGATTTTGAAATGAAGAATTAATTATATAAGTGAGTGTTGTTGCATCAAAATACATCCATGAATTCCTATATGTGTCTGAATACCAATTGTAATTTATCTGATATTTTGATATTTAGTAAATCTTGAATGGTATGAGTTAGCAAAATTTCTTTCAATATAGAATTTAAATAAAAAATCTGTTGTGACTGGTCGCACAGCACACGACTTTCTCTTACCCTTCGGTAATCGAAAGTAGTGTACTGTGCTTGTCACACCAGATTTTTTGTGTCGACATGTATTTAGTTCCCGGCAGTAGGGAATATTTGAATTCAGATGTAAAATTTATAAGTATGGGAAAATATATTTTGTTACCATGTCAACACCATTTCTCTTATCTTTCCTGCAAGAGTACAAGAGCAAAGTGGTCTTCAGAAGATTTCAATGGAAAATTGAGAATATTTCTTTTAAAGAGCATCTAAAAAATAATTGATTTTTGAATTTTAATCAAAATCGTTCGAGCGAATTTTAAGAAAATCGAAAATAACTGAAAAAGTATATTAGTAAAGTGCTAGTACTCTTTGGCCGATTTTGTTCAAAAGCTTCGTGTCACGTCCCATGGGGGTGCCTAGCTTAAATATAAAATTTCAACCTCCTAACTCTTTTCGTTCTTGAGATATTTTGTTCACACACACACAGACAGACAGACCATGTCGCGAAAACCACTTTTTTGAATTCAGGGGACCTCAAAACGTGTATATCCATCAAAATCTCGACATCGAATTTTTGACACGAATCCAATACTTTCTCTCTCTATATATTAACATATATATAGGTCTATAGGTAAGAGAAAGTAACAAAAGAACAATTTTGTATTTTGATGTTATTACGCTAAATTGAATACTATATGAGATATTCTGTTTCTAAATTCTATTATAAACCGAAAGCGAGTATTAAATCATAAAATTTAAATATTAAATTAATTACTCATGTATTAAAATATTTGCATTAACTAAGAAATTATAATTTCTTTCAATTTACTTAGATTGCAAGCTACGCTTATCTAAAACTAAAACGCTCTATATCTCTTAAATAATAAGAAATAGAAAAAATGTTTTCAAACAAAAAGTTGTTTAGAATATAAAATAGAACAATTTTATATTTGGGTGTTCTTATGCTAAATTGAATATATGAGAAGATATTTTGATTTTCTACTTAACAAATTTTTAAAAAAATATATCTCTCAAAAACTCTTAAATGGTAATAGATATAAAAAAAAATTTTCAAACAAAAGTTGTTGGCAAATAAAAATAGAAAAATTTTGTATATAGGTATTATTACGCTAAAGTTAATAATTAAAGAGATATTTTGATTTTACTGTTGCGAACCCCTTGGGAATTTCTCATAAATAGATAGCGAGTGTTAATTAATTAATAATTTATTTTTAACAAATTCAAATTAAATTAAAAAGAAAACAATTTGCCATTATTAATAAATTATTATTTAATTTCCTAATTAGATATTAGTTCAAAATATACCCGTTTGGTGGCGCTAATCTATTACTAAAAAAAACCTTTATATCTTTTAAACGGTTAAAGATATCAAAAAAATTTTTAAACAAAAATTGTTGAGAATTTCAAATAGAAAAATTTTATATTTAGTTATAATTTCAATAACAATTACCAATTTAGATTTCAACTTATTTTGTAAGTAAATTTCTTTCTATTTTTGATTTTCAATTTTCTTTTTATAGCAACATATCGGTCTCTAATGATTTCTATTTTTATTTTATGTTTTCGTGTAATAATAAAATTTCTTGATATTATTTTTAAATAATAATATTTGAAGGTTGAATAATTTTTTTTTTTTTTTTAATCTTAATATAGCACAAGAGACGGTATGAATTATGTAATTAATTAACGTAACTATTATTAAGGGTAGTGAGTGAGTGAGTGGGGGGGAAGGGCGAGGGGGAAGGGGGAAGGGGTGAGTACTATGAATAGAAGCCATGCAACAACGATAGAGAGAGAGTGGCGTTTGAATTATTCACAGCTATATGTATATGTAGGTATAATGTTACTAGCTGTTGGCGTCTTACGATCGATGTCCCCCCCCCTCCCCCACACCTCCGGGAATTGTCGTCGTCATCGTCATCACAAAAACACAATTTATACCTCCAACAGGTTTAGTTTATAAAAAAAAAGGTTTTTATTAATCGTAATAATTAACGCAACAATAAATGTAAAAAAGGTCTTTCCTTGACTTTTATTTTATGTATTTTATAAATAGCTATCTATATATTTTTATACAAATCAAAGAAAAATATAATTTAATTTTAATTATTTGCTATTTTTTACGAAATTTATTTATTATAATTATCAAGGCCTTTTAAGGCCTTTATCGGCATCTAAGGCCATTTAGACCACCATCAAATGATTGTTAGCCATTTCATTTGAAAAAAAAATTCCCGCTTGTGACGGTAAGCGAACTCGGGACCCCAGGCTACTAGAAATAATATTTTCATATTAAAATAAATCAAATGATTTCGAATTTTTTTGAGCATCCCCATTTGGGTATTGGGAGTCATTTTTCATGAATTCTCTATTCTCTAAAAACAGACGTTAAAATTTAACATCTGTTAAAAATTAAAGTAATAACAAATCCTATTCTCTAAACCGCGACGTTAACAAGCTGTCAAAATGATAACCTTACTTTTTAGGTTAAAGACGCCATTTTGATGCATTAAATATGGCGTTAAAATATTAACTGCACTCCATAGACATGTCATTAATTTTTAACACTATTGACTAAATGTTAACGCTTTGGCGTTTAAGTTTTTGATTACGGATTAGCAATTTGAGGCAAAGAGGTGTTAAAATTACGATGTTAAAAGTTAACGTTTTTGCTTAGAAGAGACCTACCTGTATAAGAGAGTAAAATTTCATTTCGAAATTCCAACAGGAATTTGATCATTTATTATCCCTTTAAGGGGTTCAGATTATCTTCAATCAATCAATGGAGATCAACCAACATATACAGGTCTATTCTCTAAAAACAGAGGTTAAAATTTAAAATAAACAAATAAGTGTTAAAAAGTAATGTCAGCGTTAAAAAAAATGCTCTTCTCTAAACAAACAGCGACGTTAACATGTTGCTTTTATTTCAAAGCTATCAAAATAATAACCTCACTTTTTAGGTTAAGGACGCCATGCTTATTTTAAACACGGCGTTAAAATATTAAAGCCCCCCCCCCCCTTAGGCATTGGATTAATTTTTAACACTATTTCTTTGGCTTTAAATTTTTGTTTACAGAATAACTATTTGAGGCAAACAAGTGATTTTAACGCTGATTGTTTCTACATTAATTTTTAACACCCATTTGTTTATTTTAAATTTTAACGTCTGTTTTTAGAGTATAGACCTACCTGATAATGTGTTTTCCCAAAAAATAAAACCCACCTTTCTACTACCCACTTAAATTTCTCTACACATTATAAAAATCCCCATATTAATTCGTCAAGTAGTTTGGCAGTTAATGCATTGTAAAGGGAAAAGTTAAAATTAAATCTCACAATCTATATATAATAATTGCGGTGTGTCCGTCTGTCACGCTCTGTTTGACCTACTTCCCGTTGGAATTTTGAAACGAAATTTTGCAGTCTTATAGAGGACGTTATGGAGGGTCCAGGAAAAATACTCGGGTCCCGAAATTCCTATAACTTTTCGAGTTATTAATTCTTAAAGTTACGATTTCTCCCATAGGAAATGTATAGAGAAATATTTAAGTATTCTTTGCAGTTGTGTATTCTTTGAATGTAAACAAATCTTCAAGCAGGCACTGAACTGGAATACGTAGTAATAATTTTCTTTTCATAATTAAGAAAAGGCGAGGGTCCGCCGCAGGCGGGCCCGAGCCAGCTGGGGGGGGTCCAGGGGGCGTAGCCCCCCGTCTCAGACGCCAGCCAGTTTCTCATAATTAAGAAAAGGCGAGGGTCCGCCGCAGGCGGGCCCGAGCCAGCTGGTGGGGTCCAGGGGGCGTAGCCCCCTGCTAGACGCGGAGCCCGCCGAAGGCGGGCGGCGCGGCTAGTTGTTATTCTACAATTAATCATATTTATTATTAAATTTTTTTTTATTTTAATTTCAATTAAGAATTGGCTTGATTTTTTTTAACCTAACAAAATGCATAAACCAGACTGATGGATACTCTGGATTGATTAATCACCTAAGATGGAGTTAAAAATTTTATTTAAAAAGAATAAGTGAAATTTCTATATCATCAAAATATGATTTTATTTTTGGGGAAATGTCAAAGGTGAATGATTCCCACGCAACATTCTCTCTCTGCCCTTTTCATTTTATTATTATTATTATTATATTATGTACACACGGTTTACAAAGTTCACCAGTTCATCCTATCTGACAATTTATTAAAAAAGAAAATTAAAAAAAAAAAAAGAAAAATTTAATTTTATGATTTTGAATTTGATTGTTTTAGGGTTGGAAACCGAGAATTTAAAACAAATTTTGAAAAAATTAAATAAAATTTAATATAAATATGATTAAATTATAGAATAACAATTATGAGATTAAATTTCAACTTTTCCCTTTATAATTCATTAACTACAAAACTACTTGACGTATTTTTATGGGACTTTTTTTTTAAGTTCATGTAGATTTTATTTTCTGGGAAAACACATTATATTGATGGATTAAAAACAATCTGGACCCTTAATAAATGATCAAATTCCTGTTGGAATTTCGTAATGAAATTTTATACTCTTGAAAAATACTTGTGGCTCCAAATCCCCAAATGGAGAAGCTCAAGAAAATCAATAATTTTCCTCCATTAGAAAGCATTGGATTTATTTTAATTATGGACAAATTGATTAATTATTATAATTATTAGGGCCTGAGGTCTCGAGAAAAATTTATTTCAATTGAATTGGCTGGGATATAAATAGCCTTAGATGCCGAAAAGTCCTTAAAACAAAAATTATAATAAATAAATCTCTTAAATGAAAAATATATTAAATTATAATTAAATTTTATTTGATATTCATTTAGATAGGTATTATAAAATACATAAAACAAAAATAAAATGGTATTAAAGCAAAAATAATTTAGTCGAGACCTATCAGAGTTTATAATTGTATTAAGTTAATAATTTAATTACCAAAAATAATAAATGAATGACTTTTGATTGAGCAGTTTTTCACGTAATGTAGATCTGGCAACATTGCATTCATCAGCTATCTATTTTAAATCTTAAAAGCCTTCAATTTTATTTTATTTAATATAATACAATGATTAATGCAAATTAGTTTAAACACAATAGACGATTTGCGAGAAAAAATATCGTAAAAAAAAAAATGTAACTGACAGCGAGAAAAGAGTATTATTTTATGCGACGTTGCCAGACTGGTCTGAGTCTCGACACTTCCTTATTTTTAAATATTGGCGACTGTCATTTTGGGGAATTTTTTGACTTTCTTGTTAAAATATCTTTAAAAGATTTCTGCAGAAACTTTTGATTTTATTTTTAACGTATTACTCGGAAGTGAATTGATAAAATGTAAGTTTTTTGTTTTTGTATCTATTGCAGAGGTGGCTATATAATTCGATATGTGTGCGTTTCGTCGACATTCTCCATAGACTACATGTTAAATTTCAATTTTTTAATAATTAATTACACGATAACCCTGCGTCAGATCTGCTTCAAATTTTTATTTTATACGTATGTGATAGTGATTAATAACATATTAAAAAATTAACTTTTAATCTATTAAAGTGCTTTAATGTCCGAACTACCTTAAATGCAAAATAATAAAAATGGTTAGATTTTTTTTTTTTTTTTTGATTTTCATAAGAATATACTATAGATAAGTATTTATAAAATACATAAAACAAATTTAAAATTATACTAAGGCTTAACGTCTTAACATTGATTATACTCTGACTCAAGGATTAAAAAAAATATATATATATATATTAAAGGACTAAATGCACGGTCTGCTAGAGGCTTCTTATTTTACATTAATAATAATATTCAATGCGTGTATTTTCTAAAGTAAAAAAAAAAAATTGCATTATTTATTTATTTATTTTTTTTATTAATTTAAAATTCAAATAAACTTTAATTAATTTCTCTTTCTTTTTAAATTTATTTATAACTCGTCTAAATTTCATCTGTTTTAGTGTTATTATCGAGACTACAAGGAAGATGATCAAATCTTCTTTGACGTCATCACACACACTTTCTTTTTGAACTTTTTTCTGTTTGCCCTGAATTTCATTCAGTATGTTTATAAAATTCAATTTGGAATCGTTTATATCCTATATACAATCTTTGAATCTTTTGTTTGTGTATAAAACAAAAAAAAAAAAAAAAAAAAAGAAATAATAATAATATTAACCTAGTTAGTTTGATTTTATTATTAAACTAGGAGTAGGTCTTCAAATTCAATTTTTTTTTTTTTTTTTCTAACTAACAGGTTATAAATTTTTTTGAATTTTACGCTTACCGTTAAGGTTGTTCGGATAGTACACCGTAAGTCATAATAGAATCTAAATATTTTTAAAAATAAAATGAAAAATTTGAATGTATAAATTTCTATATATTGTATATTATAGCGGAGTGTCCGTCTGTCTGTCTGCTCGTCCTTCTGTCTGTCTGTCCGTCTGTCACGCTCTGTTTGGCCAACTTCACGTTGGAATTTTGAAACGTAATTTTGCAGTCTTATAGAGGACGTTATGGAGAGTCTAGGAAAAATACTACGGTTCCGAAATTCTTATAACTTTTTGAGTTATTAATTCCTAAAGTTACGATATCTCCCATAGGAAATGTATAGAGAAAAATTAATGAATCGATAAAGATTTCTGGCTGTAGGCTTAATGATGATGGAGTTATGAAAAAAACAAGACGAATGCACCCAAATATTCTTTTATTTTAAATCTCGCCCTCACGGCTGACGTTTCGGCCCGAAGTCTAGGCCATCTTCAGAGCCGGCTGGCAATAATCAAAAAGTGTGGAAATTCGCGACAATATTCAGCTCTGAAGATGGCCTAGACCTCGGGCCGAAACGTCAGCCGTGAGGGCGAGATTTAAAATAAAAGAATATTTGGCTGCATTCGTCTTGTTTTTTTCATAACTCCATCATCAGAAAAATTAATGTATTCTTTGCATTTATGTATTCTATGAATGTAAACAAATCCTCAAGCAGGCACTGAATTGGAATACGTAGTAATAATCAGGAAGCCGAAGGTACTTTGCAGCCAGGAGATTAAATAAAAAAAATCTGTTATTTAATTTTTATTTGCCGACGTTTCGGTCGTCTATCACGACCGAAATGTCGACGTTTTATTTAAAGTTCCTTCGGCTTCCTGATTAAATCTCCACAGCCATAAGACATTAAATTGAGTAGTAATAATAATTTTCTTCTCATAATTAAGAAAAGGCGAGGGTCCACCGCAGGCGGGCCCGAGCCAGCTGGGGGGCGAAACCCCTCTGTCTAGACGCTAAGCCCGTGCAAGGCTGGGGACACGGCTTTTTTATAATTGAGAAAAGGCGAGGGTCCGCTGCAGGCGGGCCCGCGACAACTGGAGGGGGTCCAGGTCCCTGGAAGGCGGGCTTCGCATCTAATATTATTATAATTTAGTCGTGACCTATCATAATTTATAATTGGATCAAGTTAATAAAATAATAAATAAATGACTTTTGACTCAAGTATTTGTTTTTAAAAAATGTATTTTAAAAATAAAAATTTTTTCCCAAAAAAAAAAAAAATATTTTTCTCAAATCTCGGGGGGGGGAGGTGTAATTACTCCCTTTACCCCCGTCCCCTGTATCAGTCCTTGAACTATCGTAACTACGTGAAATTATACATCATTTCCTATCTCTCTAACAAGGTGTCGCGCAGCTAGTATTTAATAACAAAAAAAAACTAGGGTCCGACTGAATCAAGATTTTTAGCCGAAACCGAAACTTGTATTTCCTATACAAAATTCATTATTTTTACCCTTATTTTTTTTTTTTTTTTTTTTTTTTTTGTCTTGAGTTTTATTCTATCTTTTCAAACTCAGGTTTCGCCTGGTTTTTGGCCGAAACCGAAATCGATACTTCGGTCGGTTCCTAAAAAAAAGCAAATAATAATCATTCATCTTTCTCTTCTCTAAATTTAAGATGAATGATGAGGTGAGATTTTTTTTTAAATAAGAGAATTCTTTTTTTTTTTCTTTCTTCTTCGCCTATCAATCGACAAAAATGCTCTGATTTCAAAGAAAGTGTTGTTATTATATTCATAAAGCTTTGTGTGTGTGTGTGTGTGTGTGTGGTTTGTAAGTCAAAGCAACAGCAACAGCAACAACAACAACAAAAAAAAGAAAACAAGAATTATACGAATGACAGCCTTGTTATTTAGTTGTCCTCATAATTTATTCACACACCGCGTGTTTTTTTTTTTTTTTCTTAATCTTTAGATAAAAATCTTGTTGAAGAAGTTAGAAATATTTCACAATTCATTTTAGGTCAGGGTAGTGATTGGAGCAGTTTGAAAAAAAAAAAAAAAAAAAAAATTCTTGATTTCGTCTACGATAAATTAATTTTTTTTTTTTTTTTTTGCTCAAAAATAATATTTCCTAGCCTTTTCAGTTCAGTATATAACCCGATCTGAACAAACTCTTATTGGGGGGGGGGGTTGATATTTAATACTAACTATCCACCGTAGGCTCTAGACGGAAGATTGAAATTTAAAAAAAAATTAAAATTCAAAAATTCAAAAATCAAAATTAAAATTAAAAAATAAAAATAAAATTAAAATTAAAAAATAAATATAGATAATAAAAATAAAATTAAAAAATTAAAACTAAATTAAAAAATAAAAATAAATAAAAAATAAAAAAATAAAAATAGAAAATAAAAATTAAAAACACTAGGTTATAAGTTTCAAAGATTTATAAAAGAATAATAATTTTATTAACATTCAGTGTAAAATAACTTTTGACGCAAAAGTGTTAAAAATATTAATTTTTTTTTTTTTTATAAATTTTTAAAACTTATAACGTAGTGTTTTTATATTTCAAAAGCTATCTATTAAAAAAAATATTAATAGAAATAAAAGAGAAGCGCAGCTAGGTTTTTTTCTTTTTTATTAATCTTAGACGTATGATGACTTTTCGATCGCAGTAAAAATCTTCTTCAGAGTTCTAAATATTAGAAATTAGATATATTTTTGTATATAATAGACCTAGTGATTTTACGATGCCCTCCTCTCAACGTTTTAGATTTGGATATATATTAAAAATTTTGTTTTTCTTAAATAATATAATTTTTTTTTTAATTTATATTCTAAATCGTGACGTTCTCCCGAGTAAAATGATATATCACACATCTATCTTTGTTATATAAATTATTTCAAGTTGCACTTGGAGCATCTCAAATTGAAAGAAATAATTATTAATCAAATAATAAATGTGAGATTTAATAATATATATTAAATTAAAATTGAAGAATTTCCCTTAAATTCCGTTTTTATTTGTGGCGTTGTTAATTAGATTGTATTGTTCGAGGTGTGGCTGGTGAGGGCAAAGGGTTAAGCCAAGTCAAGCCTGTTTATTATTCAAAAGATTGTCTGCTGATTGAACGGTTGCAAACTACACACACACACACACACACACACACATGGAAACGCATACATTTCGCAAGCAGAGAGGGAATTTAGGTTACTCTGATTTGTCGCAAGCCGTCCGTGTGGGCATTAATAGATCGCCAGATGAATGAATGCTCCATGGTTCTCTCGTCCTTTCAAAGAGAGAGAGAAAGAGAGAGACCTTTTAACACCTAAAAAAAAGGCAGTCCAATAAAGAAAAGTCAAAAATATATTAATTATTTTGAAATAGAATTGTTCTTTTTGAAATTCTGAACAAATTTTGTTTAAAAACTTTTTTACTATCTCTTATCGTTTACGAGATATAAATGATTTAATTTTAAAATTAGCGCCACCAAAAGGGCAAAATTTTAATTAATTGAGATAATTACTTAATGAAATTTAATAAAAATAAAATAGATTAATTAAATATTTTTATTTTTTGATTAATACTCTCTATCAGTTTATGTTAAACAGAAAAATCAAGATATCTCTGTAAATATTCAATTTAGCTTAAAAACACCCGAGAACAAAATTGTTCTATTTAATATTTCCAACAATTTTTGTTTGAAAGAAATTTTTATATCTCTAATTGTTTAGGAATTATGTTTATATTTTAACTAAATTAATAGAAATTATAATTTCCTAATTAACGCAAATAAATGAATAAATTAATTATTATTTATTTAAATATTTTTATTTTACGTTTATTACTCACTATCGGTTTATGTTAAACAGAAAAATCAAGATAACTCCTTAAATATTCACCTTAGCGTAATAACACCCAAATACAAAATTGTTCTATTTAACATTTCCAACAACTTTTGTTTGGCAGAAATTTTTCTATTATTTATTCTTTAGGATTTTTATAAATTTTTAAATTTGGAATTTCTTTAAAATTAAAAAAAAAAAATATTAGAAATATTGATTTTAAACTTTTTCTTTTCTTTTTTTTTTTAATAATTTGTTTTTTCATTATTATGAAATGCAAATGGTTTTTTAAAATACCGCGAGAGAAAAACAAAAACATTTAATTTGGCTTTTAACCAACATTCTTTTTCTTAATATTTTTTCTATTCATTCTAAAATATGAGTATATTTAGAGAGCTAGAAATCTCTCTTCATATTTTACAGATTTGCTTCTTCTCCTGAATGACTTGGAAAAATTAATTCATTCAATTTATATTAAAATATGAAAAATATTCCTCATTTCAAAGCATTAGAATAAATAATTATATTAAAAATTTTTCAAAGGAATATATAGATGGGTATTTATAAAATACATAAAATAATATTATTTTGATAATAAAATATAATTACTTCAATTTTAATTTTTTTTTTTTTTTTTTTTTTCAAATATATATATACGAGTATATTCCCATTCACACTCACATTCACACACACACGCACAGTTTTCGTCAACTCAGGGCATATAAGACTAAACGATACCCATAAGCCATTTGGTATCCAAATGGCTTAAATGAAATCATCGGACTGCCTGGAATTCGAATCCGCGACCCTCGGTATAGAAGGCAGGTGCGCTACCAACTACACCGAGCCCGAGGGCAAACGATATATATATATATATATATGGGAATTTAGAAAAAAAAAACATAAAAAGAAATTATATTATTTTGATAATGTTATTCATTTATTTAAATACACACATAAAATAATATTTTTATAATATATTTTCTTCAATTTTCATTTTTTTTTTTCAAAGAGATACCCCGTATATAGATAGGAATTTAAAAAATACATAAAAAGAAATTATAATATTTTGATTGAGAAAATTATTATTTTCAAACTTGTTATAGGCTTATCTGAGGATTAACTAAATTTTATAATAATTGTATTATATTAATATTAATTTTTTAGTTAATCCTCAGATTCGCAAATAAAAATAAAAAAAAAATAAAATTTTATAAAAAAAAACAAATTTAAGAAAAAAATAAATAAATAAATAATTTTCAATTGGGCAGAATCCCAATATTTAAACAGCGAAGCAGATTACAACCCTGATCCCCGTGACCAGAGAAGCACACTCTAGCACGCTACGATATAGATACGTATTTAAAAAATACATAAAACAAAATATTTTTTTTTATTTAAGTGAAGAAATGCATTTTATATTAGAGTTGATCATAAGGTCGAAACCGCACCTGGCGAAATAAAATAATATTTCTTTTAGCTTGTTGGTTTTTTTAAGTGATATATTTTTACTTTCTCTTATTTGCAAATTAGCAAGTGTCTAGTGTTTAGCACTACTATCTGTTATATAGCTCTATTAATGGAGGGCACGTGCCATCGAGCGAAAGAGGGTGTGCGACCCGGACGGGCGTGAAGGAGAAATTCTGGGGTCTCGGTGAATGGAGCAGATCAGAGCAGAGCATCGACCGAACGAACGAACGAACGAACCAACAGACCGGGGGTGGTGTAGAGGGCATCATCCACGAGAGAGAGAGAGAGTGCTCCATTCACACAAGCAGCAGCCCCCAGAAAAGCACCCCGGGCACACACACACACACACACACCAATCACCTCGCTTGTCCTGCTCTCTCTCTTCTTTCACCGTTGCGTTGCGTTCATTCGTTCGTTCGTTCGTTCGGCTTATATCTAAAAATAACCATTCACCCAACGATCATTTCGATTTCCCCCCTTCTTTTTTTTTTTTTTTAACATAGATATATACAAATCATTCCATTCTTTCGATTAAATATTCTTAAATTAGTTGAATAGCACGTCTTCTTTTTTGTTTTTGGATGTTTGTCACGCATGGTGTGTGGGAAATGGTATTTAACGATATATGGTGGCGAGGTCTGGGATTTATTATAAAACAAATTAAATTTCTTCTTATAAATTAAGAAAAATATAAATATGAACTAGCTGCGCCGCCGCCTCCGGCGGGCTTCGCGTCTAGCCAAAGGGGGTACGCCTCCCTGGACCCCCTCCAAATGGACCGTGCACAACTTTCTCTTGCCGAAGGATAAGAGAAAGTTGTGTGCTGTGAGACTGTCATACCAGATTTTAAAAAAGTAAATTCAAAAAAATACAAGGTTATATATTTCAATAATCAATTCCACAGGCACAGGAGCCATGAGACCATTATAACATAATTTTTGTGTTGTGTTCGTTCTCATATTACGTAACTGCTTTTTTAACGATATTCTAGCCCCCCGCGAAAATATTTTAGTATACGAGACTCTCAAAAATTTTTATAAATTCTAAGGTTATGGAGAAAGAAAAACCAGCGACTGCTTTCCACGTTAAAATAATTTATTCGCAGATATTTCGGTAGCTTAACGCAAACCATCCTCAGTGCTCCACAATCATATAATTTGAAGCACTGAGGATGGTTTGCGTTAAGCTTACCGAAATATCTGCGAATAAATTATTTTAACGTGGAAAGCAGTCGCTGGTTTTTCTTTCTCCATAACCTTAATACTGTTGACCCAGCATACTTAGTTTCGTTTACTTTTATAAATTCTATTTTGAATTGTGATGTCACACTTAGAGAACCCCCCGGGTGTCACAATTAGTAACGTTTTGTCAAGACCCCTACCCTTCCCTCCCTTTACCTAATATGTTGACGACCCCTTAGCTGACGAGGAGACCAAGATTACAAATATCATTTTACCCATATCCTTTACGACTCCATGAGTTTATTTAGCCTATATCAATAAATTTAAATCTGTGAATTCTAAGTAAAAAAAATAGACCAGTAAATAAAATAATAATTTCCTTCCTCCCTTTTGCTTTTTTTTTAATGAATGTCCCTTTTATTTCCTTTGAAATTGATTGGTTGGCCTTTGACCCAGTAAGCTTGTTTTTCCTTTATTTATTGATAATATGGGATTGGCCCCTTTCCCCTCCCCCCTTTTTCCCTTTCCTATTACTACTACTACTATTTTGCATGCATGCCTCCAATGCGACATTCTCTCTCTTCCATTCATTTATGCCACATTTTACTTTACATCCATCTATCTTTCTTCCTATTGCCCCAAGTAACGTGATTCTGATCGATATTCTCTCTTTCTGTGGACAATCCTAAAAGAAATATAAAAAAATGTTGCTTTTGTACTAGATTATGCAGAAATAACTATTTTCACGCAATAAATGCACTCATAATAAAAAAAACTAAATTTATTGAAATTTTTTTGCGGTGTAGGATGTTTTTTATTTGATAGCTATAAAAAAAAGTGCATTTTTTCACGAGTAAAATGATATGCCACACTTGTATGTAAATTTATTCTAATACGGTTTAAAAACATCTATTTTCTTTGAGGTGAAAAAGAATCCGCCATTTTTTTTAAATTAATAAACCAACAATCAATAATTAATTAATTAAAATTTAATTTTAATAAAATTGTTATTATTAACTTATAATTAATTAATAAAAATAGGTTTAAATTAAATTTTTAAATTTAATTCATATATTAAAAATATTTACTTGTATATGCCTTTTCGTAAAAACAATAATTTTTTTTTCAGTATAGGAAGTTTTTTATTTGATAGCCGAAAAGAGCATTTTTTTACGAGTAAAATGATATACGACACTTGTATGTAAATTTATTCTAATATGGTTTAAAAACATCTATTTTCTTTGAGGTGAGAAAAAGTCCGCCATTTTTTAAATTTAAATTCTAACAACAATTCTAAAATTTATTTTTAATAACAATGAGATTTAATTGATTTTTTTAATAATATAAATATTTTTATTATTTAAATTTAATTGTTAAGTATAAATAATAAAGATAATTAAATGTTTATGGACACTTCTCCACTTCATAGAAAAACAATATATTTTAACCAATTTATTAAAAATTTAAATACAAGTGTAGCATATCATTTTAATCAGGAGAAATGGCAGATTAGGAATATGTAAGAATAATTATATGTTAAAATAAAAAAAATATTTCTACAACACTATTAACGTATGATTAACAATGAAATTGTGAACATTTATAAATTTCTATAGCCGTAGAGAAATGTGACTCGCATTAAGAATTGTCAGTACGAGTTAATTGGATTAAAAAGAGGGATAGATAGACAGACAGAATTAAATGGGATCAATTCTCTCTAAGAAGGAGCGAGAGAAGGATTTTTGGAACGTCGTTGTTGTCGTGCTTCGCTTATAAAAGGAACAGGCGCGAAAAAAAAAACACAAAAAACAAATAATTCGCTCGTTGAAAAGGGGGGATGATGCGAGAAGATATTTCCAATTAGAAAGGACTGAGAGGGAAGAAATAAAAGCGGCCTCTATTGAAAGTAGAGACAAATAAAAAAAATAAAAATATTGTTTAACGCTTTTATTTATTGAATCGGCAAAAACAAAAAATAAAAATGAAATTAATTAATTAGCGTATTTTATTTAAAAAACAATTAAATTTAATTAAATGCCTTCATTATTAAATTTTGTTTGTTTTTGATTGTTGTAATATTAATTAAAAATGGCGGATGACGCTATTCTCTTTCTCACCTCAATCAAAAAGGATGTTTTTAAACAATGTTCTAATAAAATTACATTCATGTGTGACATATCATTTTACTCGAGAGAAAATGCACTTTCAGATTTTACTATATAAAAATTAAATTATTCTAAAGAAAAATTTATTATGTTTGAAACAAATCAAGATTTTTTTTAAATTTAAAGTCTATTTTTTTTTCATTTTTAAAGAAGATAATTTTACAGATTCTATCTATAATTTTGTTATAATAATATTTAAATGTGAAATTATAAAACTGAAATTTAATTAAAATAATTTATTGAAAAATTAATTAAATATGAATATTAAATTTCATTTTAATTAATTAATTATTGATTGTTGGAAACTTAATAAAAAATTGGCGGACTATATTTCACCTCAAAGAAAATGGATGTTTTTAAACCATATTAGAATATAGTTACATACAAGTGTTGTATATCATTTTACTCAGGAAAAATAGCAGTTTTAAAATATGTAATAAAATAAATATACTAATTCATGTTAATTCAAAATTTAATCTCCCTTTAAGAGCTTGCATTATTTTTCTTGTCATTTCTTAAAGGAGATAATATTACAGATACTCTCTATAATTTGATTATAATAATAACAATTACAAAAACACATTTAAATATAAAATTGAAATTTATTTAAAATATTTATTGAAAAATTAATTAAATATGAATATTAAAAATTAATATTTTTGATATTAAATTTTAATTAATTAATTATTGATTGTTGGAATCTTCAAAAAATAAAAAAATTAAAAAAAATGGCCGACTCTTTCTCACCTCAAAGAAAATGAATGTTTTTAAACTATATTAGAATATATTTACATACAAGAGTTGTATATCATTTTATTTAGAAAAAATGGCAGTTTTAGAATATGTACGTAATAAAAAAATATACTTAGTATGTTAATTCAAAACTTAACCTCATCATTTTAAAAGTTTTGCATTATTTTTTTATTTTTTAAAGAAGATAGGTTATTATAATAATCAAAAATATTTTTCCTCTTTTATTTTCCAACAAACATTTATAATGATTTTACCTAGACTAATACAATTAAAAAATCATTGTGTGGTTTTATGAAACCACGATGCAAATGAAACTTTTTTCGGATCGTAGGCGTTTAACTGA
>JAKCPI010015654.1:0-10356 GCA_023213315.1 Euborellia annulipes | reverse complement strand
GAGACCGGATTTTAAGCAAAATGCTTATTGCTCAATTTTATAAGCAACCATTTGATATTTAATTTCTATACGAATTAGGAAAAAACTAAGTGCATTGAGATTGCATTGTTTATGCTTTGTTTTTTGCTTTTTTTGAGTTTTTATGCTTTTTTTTCCCTTTCGTGCTTATTTGAACTTATTTTACGAATATTTATAATTTTTTTTTTTTTTTTATTAAAAAACACTTTTTTCCCATTCGCACACGCATACACCAGGGACGTATATAAGGGGGGGGGGGCGCCGCCCCCAAAAAAAAAAAAAAAAAATTCCGCAGGGTGAAAAACTTTGGTTCCGCAAAAACAAAATTTTTCGCAGGGCGGGGCGGAATAAATTTAGTTTATTTAAAAAAAAAAATTGTATACGCCATTGGTATGAGTAAAAATTGCTTATGAGATGCTTTTTTTCAACTTTTATGTTTATTTAACAACTTTTTATTCAAGTTTTTTATGCTTTTTTAAGCACTTTTTTTCCATTTTTTTATGCTTTTTTGTCCGGTCTCTAGTCATCACTATTGACTTTCGTTAATATCTCTAACCTCTCGGCTACAGAGGAAGGGAGGGAGTATAACTTATTTATATTTTTTATTTCATTGTTCATTTTGAAATTTATTTGAAAAAAAAATTCTTGTTTTATTTTGTATCTTATTGTATAAAAATGAAAACTAATGTGTGCGACAGTAGGCGAAATCTATTTTTTAATGCCCATTTTCATTTGCAGAGCCTATTTATATTTTGCAAACACCTTTTCCCACATGAAGTGTCAGGCTGTCAGAGAGGTCGGCTTGCTTTTTATCTCGTTGTCATTAAAATTCCGACCCCGCAGAGAAATAAAGCCAAGATAGAAGAAGACTGGTAAAAAAAATATGTACCGATTTCTACTGGCAATCATTAAAAGGGGATAAGTAATTACAAATGCCTTAATTTATCACCTTCGAAAAAAAAATAAATATAGTATCCAACCTCTCTTTTATTTATTTTTTGATCAGTCAATGGAATGAAATGATTTACACCAATCGAGGAGGGAGTGCAATAAAAAACATCTGTTCATAGAGGTAATTAAACGTTAACCTTTAACATTTATAAATAAGAACATGATGTTATTATCTGAACGAAATAGCCATTAATTGATTGATTAAAAAAAAATTAAAATCCCCCATGTTTATGATGGGGACTCGAATGACGTTTAGTAATTGAAGTTTTGAAATGTGCCATTTTATTTATATACAAATAATTAAATTAAAAAAAAATCAAAGCTCAATAATAGATACATATTTAAATAAAAGAAAAATCCCCCCAACCGTTTTCTCTTTTCAAATGTTCCCATTTTTTTTTTTATCCCTTTATTTATTTTTCCTACCATCACCAAACGCACCACAAACCATAGAAAAGAGAGAGATAGAGTGAGGAGAGATGAAGAAGAAGCAATTCACAGAAAAATAAAATGTGAAAATGTTCGATTTCCGTGCCAAGACATATTCACCTCATCTCTCTCACTTCCTTCAAATATTATATAATATCAAATATCAATTTCAAATTTATTTAGGATTAACTCGATAATCCATGAAGAGAAAAAAAGTTTTAGGGAATGAAAGCAAAAAAAAAAAAAGATGAGAAATGTGAATGTAAAAGGAGACAGTGAACGACTCTCTTATATTGAAGGGAAAGATCCTTCGATCAAAAATTAAGAATAAAAAATTCCGTAGTTAAATTGACATTTATGGCCATCGGAAAAGTCCATGAAAAAGAGAAGAACGCCTTGGCTAAATATTCACATTCGCCCGTTCCTATTCACATACACAAAAAGAGATTATCATAAATTTCATCAAATTGCATAGCTACTAGTGGATATTTTTTTTCTAACTCAAATTTGTTATCTTTAGAAGAAAATGAAATAAAAAAGTTTTTTATGTTAAAAAAAATAAGACACTTAATTATTAAGGCAATATTTTTCTGTGGATGTTCAAAAACAGGAGAAATTAACTAGCCTTCACAAATTTAAGGTGCGCCTCTCGAAAAACCGTTGGAACACGATTCAGTACCTAGTTACTCTAGGCGACAAGAGATGGCGTTAGTTTTTCCCATAGGAATCTTCCATTTCATTTGAAAGATTCCAGCTAATTAATTAAGGGTAAAAAATTAATTATTTTTTAACACAATGATTACTAATTTAATTATCTATAAGATATAGAGCGAATTTTTTTAAATATCCTTTATTTAATGCGATTAATCTAAAAAAAAAAAATTTATTTTTTCGAAAATCAAAAAAAAGGGCTTCTATATGTTATAGATATTTTAAATAGCTTTAATTGAAAAAAAAATTTGAGGTCGATAGCTTCAAAATTGTGGCCGCTGGAAACTCCCAAAATTAGCACCCCGAGACGCGCACCTTAATTTAATCGCGAATATTTTGATGACCATACACCACCTTCAGTGCAAGATCTTTCTTCTCATTTTAAAGGCCACATTCTATTTTGTGAAGTAAAAAATAAAGTTGATCTTCCTAGTTTTAGCTAACAAAGATCTTATTTGAGAATTGAAAATTATATATAGCTACACTATAGGTTATGTGTTTCAATTCAGACTGCATATTTCAGACCTTAAAAGCGTTACAAAACGGTGCACTTATGTATGGCATAAATGCATAAATAACACAGGATAAAAGTGATTTTGGTGAATGGGTATTTTGAGTTATTGCTGGTTATATGGGTAGCACTGATTCCAAAAATGTTATCAGTTTTGATGGCCTAAGTTGCCGAAGACTGTGTGAATGTGTGTATGAATATGAGTGTGAATGAGAAAAAAGTGTGATGAATGTTTAAAAAAAAAAGACGTTTCGCCTGTACAGGAACCATCTTCAGTGCATATCTATGAAATTTAGACAATAAATTTATTCTTTTTTACTTTCTCTTACCTCTATATATATGTTAATATATACATAGAGACAGTGGCGGCGCGTCCACTAGGCAAACTAGGCGGCCGCCTAGGGCGGCAACATGGAGAGGGCGGCAAAAAGGGAAAAATAAAAAAAAAATTTTGGTTCCGCAAGAGGCACCCGAAAAAAATTTCGGTCCCGGGGGCGGCAAAAATTGAGCGTCTCTAAAAAAAAGGTAAATTATTTTCCCGGACGGGAAAAATTTTTGGTTCCGCGCAAGAGAAAATGTTTCGCGGGCGGCACACGGAAAAAAATTTTGGTTCCGCGAAAAAAAAAAATATCGCAGAAAAATTCTTGAGATCGGGGAAAATTTTAAGGAGGGGGCGGCAAATTAAATTTTTAAAGTTTTTTGGGAGGGGGGCGCAAAAAAAATATCTTGCCTAGGGCGGCAGAATAGCTTGCGCCGGCCCTGCATAGAGAGAAAGTATTGGTTTCATGTCAAAAATTCGATGTCGAGATTTTGATGGATATACACGTTTTGAGGTCCCCTGAATTTAAAAAAGTGGTTTTCGTGACATGGTCTGTCTGTCTATGTGTGTGTCTGTGAACAAAATATCTCAAGAACGAAAAGAGCTAGGAGGTTGAAATTGTATATTTAAGTTAGGTATCCCCATGGGACGTGACACGAAGCTTTTGAACAAAAGCGACCAAAGAGTACTAGTACTTTACTGATGCACTTTTTCAGTTTTTTTCGATTTACTCTAAATTTGCTCCAACGATTTTTTTTTTTAATTCAAAAATCAATTATTTTTTAGATTCGCTATAAAATGTATATTCTCATTTTGTCATTGAAATCTTCTGAAGACCACTTTACTCTTGTACTCCATAAAAAAGATAGGAGAAATAGTTGCCATGGTAACAAAATATAAATATTTTCACATATAAATTTTACATCTTGAAAATCGAATGTACCGTACTGTCGGAAACTAAATACATGTCGACACAAAAAATCTGGTGTGAGAAGCACTGTGTGCTGTGCGCCAGTCACACCAGATTTTTAAATTATATACATGTATATATAAGCCCCTGTATAGGAGGCGAAATATTTTTAAATAAATTGGAGTGGTGGGAGAGAAAAAGGAAGCTGGTTTTGTTCTCCTTATCGTCCTAATCAATGATTGCCAGCCACAATTAGAAACAATTACTGAATAGTTCAATGCATCAAAAAAAAGTATTTTTTCGTTGGCCTGTGGGATATATTTATATCCATTTCAATTCAGCCTCATCATTTTTACTTTTTGTGCAGTGCATCCGAAATTTTTGAGAAAAAAAAATCCAATAAAATTGTTTTTCTACGGCCGAAAATATTGAATTTTATTTATCTAGCATTTTATATAAAAAAAAAACCTATTAGACCTGAATAGGCCTACATTACATACAAAAGAATAAAATCACCTTTGTATCAAAGTATGACGCAAATTATTTTTGTTGTTATCATAATTGCCATTTTTTCCTTTAGCCTAGACCTATAAGAAATTTTTAAAAAACTATTCTTCCATTTTGATGGTAGAGAGCAAATTTTTTAAATAAAAAATAGGCCAATAATGAAATGATAGAAATGAAATAATCAAAGGAATTTTTTATTATGCTCTCCAATAAACTGCTTTTTTAAGGGGGAAAAAAATTCAACATATTCATTTAAATAATATTCTTGAAAACATAGTATGCCTTTGTATTAAAAAAAACTCAATACACATTTCGTCATTTTTTTTTTTTTTTTTTTTTTTTTTGTTTTAACGTAACCTTTCTAAAAATAATTATTGTTTTGTCCTGATGCAAATACCAGAAATTTATAAAATATTTCTTTTGAGATTTTTAGTTTTTGTTGAATAAGAATATGAAAAATTTATGGAAAAGAATATTTTTTGTCTAAAAGTCTATTTATTAAGGATTCAAATTAGTTATCTATTTTTATTGTTTTGTTATTGTATTTTTGTTTTGTTATTGTATTTGTATTGTTTTGCTTTTGTATTTTTATTGGCTTGCTTTTGTATTAATATTGCACTTTTATTGTCTTATTATTGTATTTATATTGTTTTGTTATTGTATTCTTATTGCTTTGTTTTTGTATTGTATTTATAATCTTGTTTTGGTTTAGTATTACTTTTGTATTCATATTTTTTTGTTTATAAGTATTTTTATATGAATTTTGTATTTTTATATCCAGTTTTAACCCAATGGCCTATGGCTTAAACGGGTAAATAAATAAATAAAAAAAAAAAAATTAGTTATCGATTGTATAAATATCATAATTAATTAAAAAGTTTAATGAATTATTTGTGACTTTAATTATAGACTTTGTTAATGGAGAAAATAAAAATTGCAGGGAATGCAACGCTTTGAGAGACATAAACTTAAAAAAATCTGGTGTGAGTGGTCGCACAGCACACAACTTTCTCATACCTTTGGATTCAGAGGATCTCAAAACGTGTATATCCATCAAAGTCTTTTCGGCAACTTAGGCCATTTAAGACTTTGACGATAACCGTTGTAAGTAATATATAAATTGTAGGTTCAGGCATTTCTATTTAAGCCATCTGGTATCCAAATGGCTTAAATAAAATCATCGGACTGCCTGGGTCCGAACCCACGACGCGTCGTGACGTTTGGTATAGGAGGTAGGCACTCTACCTACTACGCCACACCCGGGGGCAATTTTTCCCATTTAAATAACATGTAAATTATTGTATTTTTTAAAAATTGTTAGTTATAGCCCAGTTCGGTTTTATGATTTTTCATTGCAATTAGTCGCAATGTGTAGTGTATTAGACACTCTTTAAAATGTCCAGTTTTTTTTTATTGTTACTAGAACCGATTCGTCTGTGTCGGCTTCGAAAGTCCTATTTCCATGAATTTCGATGAAAATTGTCATATTTTCTTTATTATTAACAAAACGGCTGGAGCTACAATAAAAAACGTAAGGAAAAACTTGCAAGAAATTAGATTTTTTACAAAAAATATCCTATGAAATATTTAACTCAAGTACGTTATTCATAAGTTATATTCAGCTTAATATATTGAGAATTGAAGAATTCATTAAATTTCAACTTTTATTGTAGCCCTCGGGGCATGGTGTAGAGGTTAGCGTGCTAACCTCATATACCGAACGTCGCGGGTTCGGACTCCAGGCAGTCCGATGATTTTATATAAGGCATTTGGATACCAAATGGTTTATATAAGAATGCCTGGACCCCAATATGTATAATTATAAATAACGGATATCGTTTAAAGTCTTAAATGGCCTAAGTTGCCGAAAAGACTGTGTGAATGCGTGTGTGATTGTGAGTGTGAATGAGAAAAAAGTGTGAATGTTTAAAAAAAAAAAAAAAAAAACTTTTATTGGATTATTTCTTAAATACATTGTACATTGAAAATTTCTTGTGAATAACGCACTTGAGCTAAATATTTAATAGGATATTTTTTGTAAAAAATTTAATTTCCTGCAAGTTTTTTCTTACGTTTTTTTCTTGTAACTCCAGCCATTTTATTAATAATAAGAAAATATGACAATTTCATGGAAATTCATGGAAATAGGACTTTCGAAGCCGACACAGACGAATCGGTTCTAGTAACAATAAAAAAAACTTGACATTTTAAAGAGTGTCTAATACACTACACATTGCGACTAATCGCAATGAAAATAACAATAAAAAAAAAAAAATATTATTTCTAATACATGGGAAAAATTCAACGATCGAGATGAAGTAATTAAAATTATAATTAAGGGCTGAAACTTCGAGATAATTTTTCCGATGTTTGGAACAATACAATATTTCAGTGTGTCCGCGAAAATAAAATGTTCGTTTCAAATGAAACACCCTAATATACGGTATATAGAGAATTTTTTTTTTAATTACTTAGTCTTTTTCGGCATGTGAGGCCCTTGATTGTTTATCTCTAATTAAAAAGAATTTATACTTGTTCATTTGTTCAAGAGTTTGGATAATAGTGTGATTCGATTTTTCTAACTGAAAGGAAGAATTGTATAACTTGTAAATTTCTAAACATCGTCTTTAAAAATGGATGGATGATCCATACTTACAACAATTCCATTTATTTAAAAAAAAAATCTGGTGTGACTGGCGCACAGCACACAACTTTCTCTTACCCTTCGGTAAGAGAAAGTTGCGCACTGTGCTGGTCACACCAGATTTTTTTGTGTCGAGATATACACTGTTAAAAAAACTTCCAAAAAACTTCCTATACAAGTATAGGAACTCTGTTTCATAAACTGTTTATGAATATATTGAGAAAGTTCAATTTGTTGCCAACCTAACAAATGTCTTGTATATTTTAAAATTAATTATTTTGGTAAAAATTGTTAATTTTTATTTTTATTTTTATAGCTATTTAGTTGAATTACTTTATAAAAATTATTTAATTAGTATGATTATAATATACTTCATAAATATTTAAATAGTTTAGAGCGCGAATTTCAAACCAGAATTTAATAAATTTAGTTTTGTGAAATAAATTTTAAAAGAATAATTTCAAGTTTCCTTAAAATAATTATAAAATAATATTAATCAAAATATCCTTGAGGTAGTCGAGTTATTTGAGAACGTTTAGACCAGTGATTCCCAACTTGTCGCGGTACACTTTTAACGATTTCAAAATTTGGCGGCACACAAAGAAAAAGATAAGTTTAAAAGTTGGTAATTTGTTCATAAACTTTTATATTAATTTTATTTCATATCCTGGGCATATTAATATTCAACCACGAAAGTATATGGAAAATGATTGAAAATTCATATTTTTTTTTACAGTGTATTTAGTTTCCGATAGCACCTTAGTTTCAAACTTGCATTTTAAATGTTGACTGCTTCAAATAAACAAACAAACAATAAATATGGTTATTTTTCAAAATTTTAATCTCATATTTGGACATTTTATACACAATATAGAATCGTAAATAAATACAAAATTTCATAAGAATTGGAAAAAAAAATTTTAAATGCGTAAAAAGTTCTAAAGGGGACCCCCTTTTGAATCGAAATTAACATACAAATCCCTATAGGAAATTAACATTGTTCCTATGCGAAGATAAGGTGGAAAGGGAATTTAAAAAGAGTAGAGAGAGACGATAATGTTTGCAAGTGAGAGAGAGACATATATGTTTTCTTTGAAACAATTAAAGACACAAATAAATTTTAAAAAAATGGGAATTTAAATAATAATTGATTTTTAATCTAATAAAAAGAAAAAGATTTAAATTCCGTTACCATGGCAACCATTTCTATCTTTCCTATGAAGAACAAGAGTAAAGTGGTCTTCAGAAGATTTCAACGGCAAAATGAGAATATACATTTTAAAGAGCATCTAAAAAATAGTTGATTTATGAATTTAAAAAAATCCTTGGAGGGAATTTTGAGAAAATCGAAAAAAACCGAAAAAGTACATCAGTAAAGTACTAGTACTTTTTGGCCGATTTTGTTCAAAAGCTTATTTTGAGATTCTTCAAAGGTACTTAAGTTAAATATAAAATTTCAATCTGGTAGCTCAATTCCTTCATGCTAAAAATCTGTCCACACACACAGACACACACACACACACATACACACACACACACAGACCAATTTGCGGGACCCACTTTTTTGGACTCAGGGGACCTCAAAACATGTATATCCATCAAAATCTCGACATCGAATTTTTTGACATGATCGCAATACTTTCTCTCCTATATATTTCATATATAGGGTACGAGAAAGTAAAAAAAATTGTTTTTTATTTTTTTGTTAGCAAAAAAAAATCTACATTTTCTGCTAACTTGCAAATCTGTTCCTCAATGCTCTTTTGATCCTTTTTAACTCTTTGCACGATTAGTAAAGAGGAGCTTTTTGTTATCTTTCCTTTTTTTTTCCTCTACAAGTAAGAGAGGGAGAGAGCACAGGTGTATTTCTTTTTATTAAAAGGAGTTAATTTGAATAAAGTCCTGTGTGATCATTTCACTCTCTGCTAATAGATATAACGAGAGTGAAGACTTCTTCAATTCTTTGAAGTTACATAAAAAAAATACATTTTAATTCGCTTTTGAAGTATTTTTATATGTTTAATCCTTGATGAGTTTAAAAAAAAAAGAGATGGAAATTAATTAGTGTTTTTTACCTAGAGGCGGGGATAATTGAATAAGTTGTGATTTTTATGAAGGATGGGGATGAATTTTTTAAATTTTTACAGACGAGTATTATTCCATCTGTTGGTGTATAATTGGAGGTGTGTGTTTGGAGTAAATTCAATTGAAAGAGAATTTTAGACACTTTTCATATGTTATTTATTAAAAAATTATATAATAAACTTATTTTCCATTAAATTTAAATTTTATCCGCACTTCTCTTCAACTTCCCCCGTACCATCAGAATTCTCTCATTTTACTTTCTCGTACCCTATATATGAAATATATAGGAGAGAAAGTATTGCGATCATGTCAAAAATTCGATGTCGAGATTTTGATGGATATACATGTTTTGAGGTCCCCTGAGTCCAAAAAAAGTGGGTCCCGCAAATTGGTCTGTGTGTGTGTGTGTCTGTGTGTGTGGACAGATTTTTAGCATGAAGGAATTGAGCTACCGGATTGAAATTTTATATTTAACTTAAGTACCTTTGAAGAATCTCAAAATAAGCTTTTGAACAAAATCGGCCAAAAAGTACTAGTACTTTACTGATGTACTTTTTCGGTTTTTTTCGATTTTCTCAAAATTCCCTCCAAGGATTTTTTTTTAAATTCATAAATCAACTATTTTTTAGATGCTCTTTAAAATGTATATTCTCATTTTGCCGTTGAAATCTTCTGAAGACCACTTTACTCTTGTTCTTCATAGGAAAGATAGAAATGGTTGCCATGGTAACGGAATTTAAATCTTTTTCTTTTTATTCGATTAAAAATCAATTATTATTTAAATTCCCATTTTTTTTAAATTTATTTGTGTCTTTAATTGTTTCAAAGAAAACATATATGTCTCTCTCTCACTTGCAAACATTATCGTCTCTCTCTACTCTTTTTAAATTCCCTTTCCACCTTATCTTCGCATAGGAACAATGTTAATTTCCTATAGGGATTTGTATGTTAATTTCGATTCAAAAGGGGGTCCCCTTTAGAACTTTTTAGGCATTTAAAATTTTTTTTTCCAATTCTTATGAAATTTTGTATTTATTTACGATTCTATATTGTGTATAAAATGTCCAAATATGAGATTAAAATTTTGAAAAATAACCATAGTTTATTTGAAGCAGTCAACATTTAAAATGCAAGTTTGAAACTAAGGTGCTATCGGAAACTAAATATATCTCGACACAAAAAATCTGGTGTGACCAGCACGGTGCACAACTTTCTCTTACCGAAGGGTAAGAGAAAGTTGTGTGCTGTGCGCCAGTCACACCAGATTTTTT